>VYYJ01000994.1:0-38832 GCA_021029165.1 Cyphoderus albinus
AACCCAGATGAAAATTTCTTTGTCTTTATTGGCTTTGATTTAGTGACCGGAGTCCCAGCAGTTGGTGGCGTCACTAGCTTTCGGACGTGAGACAGTTTGAGGTTTTGCTCAAAATAATCTTTATTTTTTGACGAATACTGCTGCCAAATTTGTTCATTTTTTACTACTCCGAGTGGTGTTGTAAGAAAGATGCCAATTACTTCTTGTACACTTTCGACAATCTCCAAATTTCTTGACGACAAAGGGCTTTCCCCTGCCATGATTCTCTTGAGTGTATCAAGATGAACTGTCCCTAAACAGATTCCAATCATTATATTGATGCTGTTACGTTTTATGCTAACAAAGTATAGTGTGATTTTCCATACTTTCATTTTTGATGGAATCTGCAAAATTTTGATTCGGATCCATCATTCATTTGTCGGGTACAAGTTCCTCAGTTGATCCTATGATAAAACGCTACCGGTTGTCAGAGATCAAACAAGGTCCTTTTGAATCAGTAACTGTAAAAATACGGTTTATTTTACAAAATACTGTCAGCAAAAATAAAGTACATACAAAAAAAATAAACTCAAGACTCAAGGCCATTCATGACGCCGGTGATATTATTTTTTAATCAATTTAGGTTTTACATTTGCTGACTGAAGGAAATATGCAACAGAATCAAAAATCTTCTTTTCTTTTTGTCTATAGTGGTATTTTTGATCTCTCCAGTTCTTAGTTCTTGAACCAAATACTCTGCAATTCTGCATGTGTGAATTGTTTTACTTTTATGTCAATTCATTTACATAAATCGAATAGCTTCATAAAGCTCAAAATTCTGCATTGTTGACCATCCATTATACTTTATTTGTTTACTTTATAACTTTTGAGTCTCGACTAATTCCTCCGATAAAACACGAATTCGAAGATATTTCAAATGTTCCATTTGAGAGTGAGTAATAAAAGAAACTCGAGTCGTCGACACCGGAACACCAAATCAACTGTTATAGTTTATCAGTGAAAGTGATATTGTTTCTAAAATTTTATTTTTTGCGACTACAAAATACTGAATGTTTAGTTAAACGCGTAAAACGGATTGAATTTTTTAATTTTAAACACTTGATGTGAATGCATCATTGTGGTTCGAGTTTGCCAGCATGGCATCGTATGTCAGGGAACGCATTCCGGATCCTTACATGTTCCACAAATCTAAACTTCAGTATAAAGCGATTGAATTCGCACCGACGACCCTCTGGATTGGGACAGTTTTCATGGATCAAAAGAGAAAGGATGATGTTAGAAAAATGTTGGAAGGAACTGAAAGGAAAATCATCGCTGGTCTCATAAAACAAATAATTGAACAGAAACAACGAGGGAGCCGAATGGTGCGGCGAACCATTGAATATTTTGACGAGAATAATATTTTACATAAAGCTGTCACCACAGGATATTGTCTCAACGAAAGGAGTGTCACTGTACAGGAAATTCTACACATACTAAAGGACCTTAAGCTGGAATTTTTTGATCTCCGACGAATCCTAAATAAATATCCTAATCTCGATATAGAATCAATAACCAATATACTGTCTGCATTCAACGAAGCAGTAGACATCTGCAATCATATAAAAGTCTTGAGAATGTGGCAACGAACTTACGAGTCCTCGATAGAAAATAAGGACTCGTTTCATGCAAAAATTGGACTATCGATGAAGGAGATAATTGCCATTGCGTCCATCCCACTCCCTGCTACACGCCACAGGATCATGGAACAGACACGAATTTTCTATCAGACTGCAACAACAAAAATATCCAACGACGATGAGTTGAACGATCAGGCCAAAATTTTGTTGAACTCTGCAATCAAAGATCAGAAAAGATTTCCTTTGATTGCCCTTCTCACAGACAGCAGACCGGATGAAATGTATGAATTATCAGAAATGCTGGACAATCTTGATTTAATAGCCAGGGATGGTATTAAAGACGGGTAAATCCAAGCTTAAAACCTAATATTATTGTTTTTAAAATTTAGTATAGTAACGTTTTTGTATAATAACTACATTATTGTCTGTGGTTTATTCTTAGCGAGAAAAGACAAAATCTTGTGGACACTGTCAATAACTACCTTGTTCGCCTTTTATGGCTAAAAGGACCATTACTGGCATATATTTTGGACAAGGGAGACTCTATGCAAATAATGGTTAAACTTTCTGCCGCCAGCCCCAACAATGAAATGGCAAAGTAAATGATTACGCAATTATTACTAGTATGTAATTTGAATCATGTGCGATATTATGTTACATGAGATGAATTTATTTTTTAGAGACCGAGAAAGAAATGTTCCTGACTATCCTCTCCCGTTATGCTCACTTGAACCTGCCTACGTCGCCGTTTTGGAAGCCGAGTCCGCGCTCAATAGCAAAATCAACGTCATAAATGCAGAAGCTGTGATTCAAGAACACACGCAAAATTTTGTACACGACCGACTGCAAAAGACAGAAGCAAGTCTTGACATTTACAACAATTTGAGTGATCAAGAAAAAACGATAGTTCAAGACATTGCTGCAAAATTCTGGAGGGAAAGGGAACTGGCTCGAGTATACCAAACTTTCTTGAGTCGACTGTTTCTTGGATCGGTGCGTTATATACAAAACGGAGCACTTGACGCAGCTTCTCCCCTTGCATGCAGACCCAACCAAACTCTTGTCATTGAATCTTTACTGGGTGTCAGTAAAGGAACACGATGTCTATCTCTTTTTTACCGTGCCAAGAAACAAGGTAGAGGATACGAGTCTGTCACTGCGAGGAGCCACACCTTGGAAAACGAAGACGAAATTAACCTAGAAAATCTACCTGACCTGGCTAAAATATTCAATGATGCATGTGACATTCGACAAGATTTGAGACGTAAATACTTTGATGATGTATCAAAATCTAAAAAAAAGTCAACCTCAAAAGAGGGAAAAACAGAAAAGCAAATTGAACTGGAAAGACTCTTAAAATTATTCAATGACCATTGGGGCAACATGTTGTTCTGTGGAGTCGGCCAAGAATCTGTACCAGACATTGATTTTGCAGTGACTCTAATAGCCATTTCCCAGGCTTTTGGAATTAAAGATGCTCATCATCGTATCAAATCTGTGCGAGCTGATATTGCAATTGCTTTGGCGAAAACTAAATTAAATGACGATTTTTATAAAGGACAGAAACACAAACTACAGATTCTTGAACCGGATGACGAACAAATTGCAGATGCTGCGTACGAGTAAGCCAAAACAAAATTTTGTATAGTAATGATTACAAAAAAAAACTATAAATCTGAAACAATGTTAAACTCTTTTTTTTAATAGATTATATGAATTCCCGATGGGTGCTTTCGTGAGACTTTTCGCAATTAAAAGAAAGAATGAGGACGACATACCTGAAGCTATCATGGGATATAACGTTTTCAAATCCACCAAAGGGAATATAAAGTGGATGAGAACGTTTCTCAGACAATTGGCTATCATGGTCGTGAATATTATACCAGTAGATTTACTTCAGTTGGCAGAAAGTCACCGTCATCGACACGTGCTACAATTTCATCATTCTGTGGATTTTGACAATCTGGGGAAGATTCAAGATTTTTCGCTGACTTCTGGCAACAGTATAGTTGAAAGCATACAAAATCTTGTAGGTCCGGACAATGTTGATCTAAGAGTTGAAATTACTAACTTCACTCCATGGCCATTTCCAGGAAGAGCTCCTTGGGATCAAATTAAAAAATACCTCCCTATTGATCCAGCCAAGAAAAATGACATTATGGCAGCAATTCAACATTTTGGCGAGGGTCTGGCAAACTTTTCCAGAACAAAAGAGAAAGATGTCAAGGGCCCGAAAACCTTCCCTATAAGTCAAGCACAGTCTGCTATAAAACAGAATGCTTCATCAATCCTTGTCAATTTTTATGTACGATGTGGAATTTGGAAATCAGCTAGCGATTTTGTTCATTCTGATGTTACGGATTTGTATCAAACATGCATCAAAGACATCAGAAATGTTCTAAAGAACCACGATTTTGAAAATCAAAGATCATTTCTTGTTATTCTCTTTCATGTGATTCCTTTTGAATGGCAAATCCATCCTCGGGGTGCGAACGAAATACATCTATGTCACGACCGGCTCGAGATATGTTCGCGATTTGATCCTCGAGGTGTAAGTAACAAAAAACATTTTACAATACATTTTAAAAGTTGTTACTCTACAAAATTCGGTTGACTGTCCTTAGGAAAGATTCAAGTTTTTTGCCAAACACGAACTAAACGAGGTTTTCTGCGAACTATATATGGAAACCCTTACAAACGGGAAAGGAACGACAAAATTACAAGACGAAGCTTTGTTCCATTACGCTGATAGACTAACGCTAGGAGACGTCTGTCATTACTGGGATGCAATGTCTGTCATTGTGAAAATGGTCAAGGTTATGGAGATTCCAGAGGCCATGCAAAATCTTGTAAAGAACCGTTTATGTAATTCACTCAGCCCCACAATGTCTCTACTTTTAAAAGGCAAACACCAAGATATTGAGTTTACTGCTGAAGACTGGGGTAACTCAGCTTGGCCCTCTGTGAAAAGCATTATGGAAGGACAGGACTTTACCGGACATGCAAAATCACTCTCGTTTGACAAATTACAAGTCGTAACAAGAAATTGTTTCAAAATTTTGAATTTCGTCAGACAAGATTTTAAACTGAAGACAAATGTTTCAAACTACGTGTTTGAGAAGCAAGTCACGAAATTGGACAAATCATTGACAGATAAATCATTTTACGTGGCAATGAAATATAGCCACATTGATGCTTACCATCTCATGCACTTTGAAAACTGCAGAGCCTCTGGATTTCCACCAGAGGGAACTATGCCTGGTGCTCCGACTGATTTAAATAAATATCCTTTTGACCTGAGGTGTGGCATCCTCTATTTTAGTAAAAAAAGAAATGAATGCACATTGTTTTCTCACTTGGTTCAAGATCAAATTCTAAAAACAGGTAACAGATTGACCTTGTTGAAACAATATGCTGACACTGGCATAAAGCCAAAAGATTTGGATCCTCCTGAGCATTCATTACCAAAAGGAGAAGATGGAACCAATTTAGACGACCAAAACTATGATCAAGACAAAGACAGTCTTGCTCAGAAACACAACAAGAAAAGAAAACTTGAACATGATTGAGGAAATCAATCACAAGAACCTCTTCAAAATATTGAAAAGAGTCCAAAAGGGGGGCCATTCGGACAAACGGAAAAGGCGAATGCTCCACGGAGTAACAAAAAATGTGACGAAAGTGACAATGAGGTGATGGAGTGACTAATTTTTACTTACTGTCTCCGTCTCGCCTTCCTTTAATGAAACTGCTAAAAACTTTACTATTTAATAACTTTGATTAATTCACTTCAAACTCAAGTATTAATTTAAAATTATAATCACTCTTTAATGTTGAAAAGTATTTCACATAATTTTTGCATAAATAAAAACAGTTTTAAAACCCAACGACTGATCTAATATTATCTTGTGTTTTGTTATTTCATTTGAGAAATCAGCTGCATAGGATCAAGTTGTATAGCTCAGAAAAACTTCAAAGAACTCCCCGCCAGATTGTTTTAAATTGATAATCCCGTTTCCGATTTCAGCCTCTCTATAATTTCATATTACAAAATATTGCAAATCGAAAAGCGTTCTATTACATAAATATCTCATGAGAAGCACTTGACCTTAGCCAATGGTTTTTTTCCATGAGACCTATTAAGCATAATACAGGACATTGGAATTTGGAGTGCAAATGTTCAGAGGAGGTTTGTCTGTAGTTAGATGCACATGCGTAATTCTCCAAGAGAAACTATTCATACTTATGGCATTAGAAGGATAGGCAAAGGTAAAAACTTAAATAAACATGAAACAATAATATACACCATGCATGCACCACTGACCGAGTCGTATTACTTTTCTTTTTGATGTAAAATAACAAAGCAAAGAACATCACATTTAATTTATTCAATTCATCAGTGTATAAAAAGTTAATTTACACATAAACGTAGTAAACTTTGTACTAATAACTTTCTTGAGATCAAACGTTATGTATTGTAATCAATCTTATTAAAAAAACCAAAAATTCTCTTATGGTTAATATGCAAAATTCTGTTTATAAAACTGAAAGTAACAAGATTAGTGTTTAGAGTATTAAAATAGTTAATATTTACTCTATATATATTGATTCATTAGTAGGACAAAATTTTATCTAAGAACGATTGTGTAATAAACTATACACATACATGACTGTGGAAACACATTTAAACAAAATTTTGTGCACAGCCCCACATTGGCACAGACTCCGGAGTCTCGGTAGGTCGATGAACATAACCACTGCGGACTCGTGGTCCTGGCCTAGGTGCTGTACCACCTCCACCGGCACCTCCAGTTCCAGGTCCAGTTCCGGATCCTTCCGCTCCACTCACGCCCCCAGTTCCACCCGCACTTCGACTTGAACCCGCACCTCCGGTACCTCCAGCACTTCCAGCTCCACTCATTCTTCCAGCACTACTCACTCCTCCAGATCCACCCGCACTTCGACTTGAACCCGCACCTCCGGCACCTCCAGCACCACTGACTCCTCCAGCACCACTGACTCCCCCAGCCGCACTGACTCCTCCAGCTACAGTCGCTTTTCCAATTCCACCGACCCCTCCAGCTCCACTGATTCCTCCAGCACCACTATTGACCCCTCCGGCTCCAGTCGCTCTTCCAGCCCCATCTACAACGCCCGTTGCAGTCACAGTTGGCTGTAAGTAATACAAACAAAATATTGTAATGAGTGTTTCATATTTAAACTGAAAAAACATAATTATAAATTATAAACACTCACATAGTAAATTTTCTCTAGACGAAGAGCCCTCAGCCACCATGTGACGACTTTGGTCTGGTTCAGTCTTGTCTGCATATCCATCCACTCCAATTCAGGCTTCATTCTAGGGCTGCTTGAACGGAGGGTGTAGTCTGCATTCCGAACCTTGCAGGCGCTGACAAAGCATATGCAGGGAAAGAGGGCTACTTCTAGACTGGAAAAGAACGAGCCGGGAATCTCTGACATCGCAAGTGGGGGGGCTCCGTTACCAGCATGTCGGCTCATCATTTCATCTGTAAATAGAAACACAAACATACAATACCAAATTGTGTTTAGTCAAGTGTACACTTTTGCAGTGTCCTGGGTCTATTACAAAGGTATTCCTACCTAATGAATTCCGGATTCGCAGCTGGAACTGTACAAAATTTTGTGGTCGAAAGCCCCTCGCCACTAAGAAAAGCTCCATGTCAGAGTCAATCCCAATCATCGGCTTTAGGATGGAAACTTGTTCGAAGAGCAAGTGCAGTGCAAAGACATTTGCAGAAAAGAATCCATCGGTGGAGCCATGGGCTCGAATCACCAGACTTCCGCCCACGGACAGCAACTCCATAGCCACCACCAAAAGCGACAGGATTTGTTGGTTCTCCTTGTATCGCTCCACTTCCTTCAACATTTTGATGGCGCTGCCGCACGGGAATAGGATGCAGTTTCCCATTATCAAGTGGATTCCTTCTCCAGGAGTCAGATTCCAGCGGTTTATGATCTTGCCAATAGCTTCTGTCGTAGCAATTCGCCTTCGTTGTCCACCCCCTCCCTCCAGGTCAACGAAACAAGAACCAATGTCCATGACCTATAAAAAATAATGAAAGAGAAAGAAAAAAGACATTTTAAAATCGTTTAAGTTATAAGTTATTAGAATAGAAAGATAGTTTTTTTAAAGTTGACTCAAGAGAAGATATTACGTTAACGTTCCGGTTGAGAGCCCTGGCGCTGTCAGTGAGTCCCTTTGACTCTTCATTAAACGACAAAATGTTGAAAGTGTTGTGCTCGCTCGAAATAACACTTGATCGAATCAGGACCTCCATGTACTCCAAGTACGAATGCTTGGCCGGATGATCTTGATACAGATTGAAACAGCGGGCTGCTATGTTCTGTCCGACATTCAGGATCTTGGCATGATATCTGGAATTGGCAACCTTCTCTGCACTCCTCTCCGCCTTGTACGCCGATTTGAGTTGGTGCCAGGGGTGGTCTAGGCCAGGAACCTTATTCACAAACGACAATCCAACAATAAACAAGATTAATATAAAAGTAATGAAAAAAGAGACAGTTAATTTACTCAAAACTTCATTTAAGCCTGTAATGCAAAACAAATTAACGACTTTGATTGTAATTTCAAATATTATCTCACCTTCCACCGTTTAATGTCACCGTTCCTTGCCCATGCTTCCAGATCCCGTAGGTTGATGTTCCGATCCGGTTCTCGATCAATTGTCCGAATTGGCGTCATCACAAAATTTTCAATCTCGTACCACTCCATTTTTAGCGAAAATCAAAAGAGTATCTTGTCGCACGCAACAATATCTAACTTTATCAGAGTTTGTAAAAACAAAAGTCTGTTAAGTTTACTGAAGGGAAACTTTAAACAAAATGATGTACTAAGTAAACAGAATGAAAATGTTACTTTTTTTAGCAAAATTTTGCAATCAAAGTTCGCGGATAATCGAAGGACGCAACTTTTCAACAAAATTATGTAATCGGACAACTCAAATACTTTTTAAATAAAAGCGGCAACAAAATCTTGACTGTTGACACTGGCAGTGCCTGACGTTCACTAAAATCGCATTACAATCTCAGCCGACTCCAATATTATTTGCTGATGTAACAAATCATTGTCGTTTGTCATTTCATTTTGTCAAGTTTAGCTTGAAATCGTTATTCTACAATCAAAGTTCAAGTTTAAAATAGCTTGCATTTCACTATTATGCAAATTCGGTCGCGTGTCAAAATCATACTAAACAAACACACACGCTGTATCTACCTACATGCTGGACAAAGGAACTCTTACGTTTTGAAAGATGGAAAGGAGGTGGTGCATTGCATGGACGATGATACCAACAAGCTACTACTATCTCACCACCACACATATAAAGCACAGTGACAGTAGTAATAAATGAGCAAATATGATGTATTTATATTGCATGCATGCTACAATGTTGATGAACTCGGTCGCAATCTCATTCTTACAATAAAGAATAACATGAGTGAGATACAGAGTCCATTCATTCATGCTTACGTTGACTCTCATCCGTCCCAGTATAATTATAACGCATGCAAATGAATGAAGCATAATATTATGTTTAGTTTGATGAAAAAAACAACGTACTTGTGCACACATAATACTATTTTTACGATCGATGATTTCTGATGCAACGTTTGCTCAGTTTGAATCATGCACCTTTAAATAACAGATTTAACTTTCGTTAAATGTGAACGTTTATTTCCGGCTGATGCAACATTTTGTTTTATTAATTATTGGTCTTACGGCTGACGTGCTGACGTTTTAAGTTTTTCATTTCATCAGCACAATTAGATAAACAAAACCAACTGATTTAACATTTGACTCTTCAATCAGTCTTTTGGTGCCGGCAAGTGTTGGTGAAGCTTGTTTCTGTTGTGACTTGTATTCTCTTCTAAATTGGCAAAATCAAAAGAAAATAAAAGTCAACTGCCTTGTTTTTCAATATTTTGTTGTCTGATTCAATTTTAATCAGATTCAAACCAATTATAATCCATCATACAAAGTAAAAGTTCAATCTCGTTGCTTCAAGGTGTTTGAAAACTGAACAATAAGTGTAAGTGTGTTACTTTCAAAGACTTTAAAGTTTAATTTAATTACTCACTTGTGTAAAAGTTCATTTTAAGATTCAAAGTTATCAAAATTACTCTTCTCTTTGATTATTCCAGATGGAGTATAAACAAGATCCTGACGATGGGCCTGTGGCTGGGGACTCTGCACATGCAGCTGAGCTGGACGTCCACAATCCTCCATCAAGGACGTTGTTTGTTCCTGGAAAGTCGCAGCCGATTTATGATCGCCTGAGGACCGGGAGAAATAGGCTGAGGACGACAATTGCAGAAATGCAAAAGGCAGTCGAAGACTCATTAGCCAGATTCTTCCCAGCCAAACCAACACCTCCACCAGCGGACATCAAAGGGACAACCTCCATCGATCAGGATACTCTGGCTGGAGAATTACCTTCACAGTCAGACACGGGTCCTCAAGAACAAAATGTTGAAGAAGAAGAAGTAATTGACGTTGAACAACTTTGTCAATCACAACGTCAAGAATTGGGTCTGGATATCCAGGACGATGACGACCAAGGCGATGATGATGATGAAGATGATGGCATGCAGAGTGAAGGTGAAGCAGTGGAATTGGATGAGTATCCAAATTCATTGCACAGGAGACAGGAGGTGCAAGAACTACAACAAGAGGCAAGAGAGGTGGCCATGATATTTGTCCCCGAACGAGAAGACGAAAGGGACCAAGAACTGCAAAATTTGCAAATAGACATGGAAGAGGAGGATGAAGAGGATGAAGAACAAGATGCTGTCTTTATCCCAAGACCCAGGTACGTGGCTCCTCCTTTGCCAGACAATTACTTCCTGGACAACTTGGAACGACGCCTTCGCAACAACAATGTCGATCTCGAAGAATATGCTCGAATTGGAGACGAGTACGTAGACGAGGCTTTCCAGAGGCAGTTCACAATAAAGCATTTAAGAGATTGTTGGACTCTCCCCAGAACCGAGCCATTCACCTCCGTAGAATGGATGGTAAGCCGTTAACAGTTTGTTTCTTTGTGTCATTTCATTGTAATTCTCTCTTGTTAACTTGATATTCAAAATTTTGTTTCATTTTTTTGTTATCTTCCAGAACCCGGAGAGTCGGAACTCTGTCAGTGAATGGGGGAAAGTTCGAACCATTCGAACTCAAGTCTGGAACGGCTGGGCCCCAAGGGAAAACGCTTACAAGAATCACATGAGTGAAATGAGTTTAACCACCTACCTGAAAAGTTTCCTGAGGAATTCATTTCCAAACATCTTTAGTGAGGACGAGTCGTATGACTACCCAGCAATCTTGGAGGTCGTCCGCGCCTACGGCTTGGAGTATCTGGACTACCAAGACTTTTCCATCGTCAACATTGGAGACTCTGACAACGTCGTGGATAATGTGTACAAAGATATTGGCAGAGGCAAGCCCGTGTTCAGTTACACAGTCTTGGATCATCCTCAAACGGAGCCGGCCATCGATGGACTTTACCAGTGTGCAGAAGGCTACAGGTGGTCACTCCAAGACATGCAGACTTTCAAAATGTTGTTTGGCAAGAGGTACTTGGAGTCATCACTAACTACAGCATCCACGCCTCGAGTTCACCTCATTTACCATAAAATGAAGATAAACGCTCAAGACTCTGACCGGGCTATGGAGACCAATCAATGCAGAATGGTTTACTGCACCATCACCCTTGCGACCCTTGTCCTCAAACGTGGAGGGAGCATCATCATTAACGCTTCACGACTAGGATATGACGGCTTCTTTGCATCGTTAATGTTCCTCCTGTCCTTGCTTTTTGAATCAGTCCATATCAAAAAGCCCGTTGCCAGTCTGGATGCCACTGTGGAGGTATGGATCGTGGCCAAAAACTATCTCGGAGCTGACCAACGCCTTCGAGATTGGATTCAGAGAGGAAACGGTAAGTAAAAAGCAATATTTTGTCACATGAAATGATTCTTTCGTTTCCTTTAACTAAATTGATCCGAATCGATGCTGTATTCATGATTTTGTTTCAATTTTTTATATCATAGCCACTAACATTCTGAGCTCTTCAAGATACCCCCTGACAAGGAATAATATTCCGGTGGATTTTGAGCGTCGTGTCAACGAGTGCGTGAGGAGGAGGTGTCAATGGGTTATCCGACCAAATCTTCGGAATCTGGCACTCATTCGTCGACGGGATGATCCGCTCATTGAAAACCAAAAGACCCAGCTCAAGATGTACACGGTGATCAGATGGATGAGCAAAGTGGAGATGGAGGACTTGATTTATGTGAGTGCCGTGTAGAGTTTTATTTAAATTATGATCTTCTTGTTGCAGTAATGACTAAAACTTTATTCTTATTCATATATTCTCCAGCAATTGCCGATTGGACATCCTGCAGAACGCAGACGTCCAATTCCAGGAGTTATCCAGGCCACACGGACGCAACTCCCTGGAATCGAACTCGAGGAAAGCGACGATGACTTGGAATGAGTCTACTTTTCTTTTTACATAATTCTATGTATTTTGTAAACTAGTAGTATTGCGGAATGAATCATGTAATCCGCAGAGAATATGAACTAGTATTATTGCCAGTATTTTAAACTATAAGTATCTAATTTCATTGCGGATATTAATTACAGTTCCGCAGATTTTCAATATTTTGTATTTACGTTATGAATTGATTTTTTCAAATATGAATATGGGGGCTAGCGAATTCGGTACTCCATAGTCTGATTAATAAAGTACTGCATAAAGTTTGGGTGATTTAGAAATGCAGGTTTACAAAAAAATGAAATGAAATAAAAACCGTTGAACCGCATTTTGCACTTCATTTAATTCAAAAAAAATCTACAGGGAAATTACATAGCACCACACATTCAGTCAGTTTTAGTAGTTTATTCGTCTATCAAAAATAGTCAAAATCCACATAAGGTACATCTTGATATTCATATTTGCATACTTATCGTTTGTTTTGCCATTTATTCAAATTTTGTTTCATTTTTTTGTACTATATTCACACTTTTAAATTTTAAAATCCGTTATAAAAAGTCTAATTATTACTAATGCTCAATTGCTCAATGCTCAATGTTTATTACTGCTAATAAACTACAAAATCTTGATTGACATAAATCCAGTCATGCCTGTGTGTTGAGAACTGATTCAAAATGCTGACGAGTAATGCGCATCCAGTCTGCATAGATCCAAGAGTGTCCAAATCGCTGAAACATATAACTCCAACTGCGATCTTTGATCAATGCCTTGTGGACCGAGTCGAGCTCTGCATATCTGTAAAAAGTGATTCGTGAATTGTAGTTAGTTTCATCTTAAAGACAAACTTATAAAAATCATAATATTGATTGGTTAAATACTTACGATGATGGAGTTGCTATTATATCTGGATTCGTCATTATCCAGCCAAGGTTGATCTCGGGGTGCTGGCAGCCTTTGAGTGTATGGTAATACAAGTGCCTAAATAGTCCTGAATAACAAGAAACAATTTACAATCTGTCAAAAAGACACTCATAATATTGATGGTAAATCTGTAAATTGCGTCACTTGAAAAAACTTACGCTGTTTCACCTGGGCAAGTGAACCATTCATCGTACTTCTGATAAGCTTCTTTCTAAAGAATTCATTGACAGTCTTTTTTTGCTTTGAATCAAATCCAGTCACGGTACTCAACTTGTATAGAAGCTGTTTAAAGAAATCATTAAACATCATGTTAGATTTAATCATTATTAAAATAAATATAAAAGACAGTGCCAAATTCTTACCGAGCAAAAGAACAACGAGTATGGAACTGAACAGGGTTTGTCCTTCATAGAGTCTGCTATATTGCAAAATGCGCGAACAGTATTTTGATTTACTTCGTTTTCATAATTCATGTTGTCCATAGCTGGTGCTGGAAATCTGAGAGAAAGTCTGATTAGCTGGAACAATTCTTTAACAGGATCATCGTAAAATGTACCAAGGACGAATTGGCTCTTCTCCACATAACCCAAGGCTTCATTGTAGTCTCCATTGTCTATAAGCATCTATACAACAAAAGTTTGTTTCTTTTACATGTACAAATTTTAAATTTTAAATGTAAATGGATTAATGAGTGGTGGAGTGTCAAATTTTAGTCACATACCATGACGAGTAGAAAGTGGGCATCTGGGTTGGCAGGTTCATTCTCCAAAACAATTTGGAGGTATTTGAAGCAGTCGGGGAACCTTCTCTGTGCCAGCTTTACAGCAGCTTTCATAAGATGAACAGAATTTTGAAGTAGTTGTTTCATGAACCGATTTTCTGTAGTGTAGGTCTACAAACAAAACCAGACATTTTAATTAGTTTGATAAGATTTTAATGATAATGGTCCAATTATTTAATCAAAAAAAATAATAATAATAAAACTCACTCCAAGCTTTTGTATACTTTCCATCAAAACAGAGTCGGCTTTCGCTAGGTTTCCAGATACTAGTTCGACTCTAGCTTCAAGCAGAAACCCGACAATTTGAAATGCTCTGTTCGTCGATGATTTTAAGACCTGCACTTCATTCTGGAAGTCGGATAATTTTGAAAAGGATAGAATTTTTTTGTGCAGTAACGTCATTCTTTGGTAAAACGTCTTGTCACTCTGGTACACGGTCCCATAGTCCAGGATTGTTTCAAAATGAATTGTCTGCCCCATGAGGCCGACCAAGTCTATTTCAGGGAGCTGATTTGCATTTGCACGCCTGGTGATGATTTCGCAAAATTCTTCATCGTCTTGATTAAATCTTTGTCGCATGTCTTGAGGGATTTCTACAACGGCAAAGTTGTTGATCATTGCATTGACAGCTTCCTGTGATAGACCTTTATCTTCAAAATGTTGCTTGAAAAAATCTTCACACTCGTCTTTATTCAAGGGTTCATCCTGGACACTATGATGTTGAGGGGGCTCTGGAGGACTTTCACTACCGCTTGATGATGTTGATAGTCTTCTTCCGATGAGAGACCTTTGAATCTTCTTCTTTGGAATAGAAGGCGCCGACTGTCTCGGGGTCTTGTTAGCTCCCGTGGTCGGTGGTGTCCTCAGCTTTTCCCTTTCCGCTTGATCTTTGACGTTTCGAAAGTAGGTCTTGTTCTTTTCTGTAAATCGACTCCACAATAGTTTGCTTCTCACGACTCCCAAAGGCGTGGTTAGTAAATAGCGAAGGCTTTCTTTGACGCTGTCAATAATTTCATCTTCCCTTGCTTTTGAGGTCGGCTCCCTATCCATGTACTTTGCAAGAAAATCTTGACGGACAATTCCTGAATAATATGAACAAGCATCAGCATTTTGTGGTTGTACTTTTCAATAAAAAAAAAAGTTTCAAAAGAAATCTAAATATTATGCTCAAATATGCTCATCCTTAGTTTGTACTTACTTTCTGCATGCATGACAGTTTCAAGATTTTGAGTCATATCCATCAGTCCTTCTTGGGGAAACGTTTCACTCAGACAATTCAAATAGATACAATCCTCCAACTTTGGAAAAAAGCTTTTTACAGGTCTTTTGTCCAGAATGGCCCTCGTGTACCGAAAGGAAAATGAGAAAGGATTACGCTCAAGATACTTGTCAATTAGTTCAAAAGAATTGGTTCGCTAAAGACAAAGAAATTAAAAACACTTGAATGAGAAAAACGCAATCCTGGTTGATGAAAAGAATTTAAGTATATTTTTATGAAATGTTAACGATTTGTGTAAATAATGACAGCTTTCTAACATCTGATGGGTTAGTTGTATACAACTTTAACAAGTCGCGTAGATTTTTTTCTGTTTTTGTCAGTTTCTCATCTTCAATATGTTGAATGAGCGACACTGCCCCTTTTACATCTTTGGCTTCAATCAACTTAATCGCCTCGATAAGATCAGGATTTTGTTGTTTTAACTCTGGTGATTTGCCACACCTAACTAATTTTGACGGATTTTCGACTCTAGCTAAACCTAGACCCTCTGTAGTCGACCTTCGTCTCTTACTTCGAGAAAACATGACGTTTTTGGAATCTGAACTGAACTGTATGCCATTGATATGTTACAAAACAATGAATAACGACAAAAGTTGCAAGTCTTTTCCACTACTGACCTTTACTCTTGAAAATTCATAATTCTACTGGAATTTGACTAGTCGCAATTTTATCACAATTGTTTCCATGCAGTTTATATTATGTGGCAGAGAGTGTGTGTCTACTAATAATTCGAATTATCATAGAAACAAGATGGTTCTGTAACAGACTACCAAACAACAATTTACCGTAGGAAAACTCATGAATGATACGCCAAGTGAAAATGTTCTGATTCATCAGATTTCTTTTTGTAAATCATTCTTAAATCCAATCTAATCCAAGAAACTTATCATTCAGTATTTTGCATTCAGTTTGTCAATCAAAGTTAAACAGAAAACAACTAATCTTGATAGTCAGAATTTTAAGTGTAAATGGCGAATAGTCTCCTCTAAAGTTTCAATCCAACAAGAGTGGTGTCATTTGAAGAAAGGCCTCGACGAGCACTTTTTATTTTTTGTAAAACAAAATATTTTAAATTATGTAACGATAAGGGCATTTGAATAGGGTTCGGAATGAGTCAAAGTTACAGAGTATACGCAATGAGTTGACACTTATATATTTTCTTTTACTAACATGACAGTTAAGATCAAACAACAATTGTTATATATCCTTTTTATTTCATTCAAATAGGGTTCGGTTTAAATATCATGAAAAAATCTTAATCTATAACGCTTTGCCTGTGTGTTGAGATTTACAAACTGATTGTTTTTGTCGCAACATAATTTTGTCGGATGACATATTTAGTCACCATTCTCAATTTGAAACTTTAGAGGATACTAATCGCATTTTGATCTGAATTGTATAATATCCTACCACCGTCGAGTTTTCAAGGCTTTTTTTTAACGAAACCAAAATAATGGCGGAACAACTCCAGGCCGAAAATGTACAGATGGAACCGTACTTGTACGACTATAAAAGGCACATACATCACAAAGGGATTTACATTCCGACTAAAGATTGGAAAGCAGCATTTTGTGCAAACGCAAAAATGCAAAAGGATGTTGAGGAGCTAATGGCAAAAGACAAGAACGTCATCTGTCGATTTTTGGATCATTACATCAAGCGGAAACTTGCTGGAACTCGGAAAGTAATGCGAACTCTTGTTGTCCCGTACTCGTTTGAAGGTGAGATTTCTGGGGAGGCAGTGGAAGTTGGCTTTTCGTATACAAAGGAGTTGGATACAAAAAGTGAAATTGGATGACATAAGAAGGGTCGTAGATGAAGTCACAAAAGGCGTATTTCATGTGACGGACGTTTTGAGAAAGGTGCCAACCATTCGACTAGAGACGTTCATTCTCATTTTTTCATCTTTAGCTGAGGCGATTAGCAGCACAAACATCTTGCTACTCTTGCGAAAATGGGAAGATGTCCACACACACAATTTTGTCAAAACGGACTCATACAAAGTTAGAATTGGAATATCCAAGGAGGACATGATAATTATTGCGTCCATCCCATTGCCGGAATCTAGAAAAGCAGTGTTGATGAATACAAGAGAGTTTTATAAAAAGGTCGCTCAAGGGATCCGTCACTCTGAACATGAGGTCGATCAAGATTCTGAAGAAATATTGAATAAAGTCTTCAAAGACCAGGAAAAGTTTCCCCTTATTTCTCTGCTGACTCGAGAACGGTCAGATGAAATTCTGGAATTAACCAACTTGTTCGAACAGTTATATATACACCACGGGTACTTTACAGCACAATAATATGTATAACAGCTACTATTACAATGACTCTATTTTATGATTAAATACAATTTAGGATATTTTCTTTTTTGTAGGAAACAAAATGCGATCATTACTACTCGTGTGAACGAGTATATAAATACTCTGTTGTGGCTCAAGGGACCATTGGTGACACATGTCCTTGACTATGCTGACCCGATTCAGATCAGAATTCGAATTCAAAAATCCGCTGATCCCGATAACAAATTGGCAAGGTATATAGAATGCTTATTTATATAAAAGAAAAATGGTCAATGAAAAAATAAAATCTAACGATTCATCTTTGCAAATTAGGGATCGTGAAAGAGACGCTCCGGATTACGAGCTTCTCATTGCTTCTTTGGAACCAACACTCGTCGGTGTTCTGGAAGCCGAAAATAATTTGGATAATGGCATCCGGGTTTCTAATACTCTGGAAATGGTCAGGCAGCAAAGTCATAATTTTGTTCAAGAAAAATTCCGGGACCCTCAACACAACTTTCAAGATATCACAGCCCTTTCAGTCAGTCTACAGAACGAAATTCAAAATATTGCATCGAAATATTGGAAGGACCGTGAACTAGCGAGAGTCTTCCGGACTTATGAAAGTCGGATTTTTCTCAGATGTGCCAATTACCTCAAAGCAGGACCTTTGGACGCTTGTTCACCACTAGGCTGCCACCACAACGACTTTATCTCCGCGCAAGTTCTCAATGGACCGTATAAAGGCAGACGGTGTTTAGGGTTCATGTATGATGTGAATGAAAATGAAAGAGGATATAACTCCATCTCAAGTTCCAGTTTCATTTCCAAATGTATGATTCCAATACGAGCAGCAACAAGCAAAGAACGAATGGAATTGAATAAAGCCAGAGAAGAAGCTGAAAAGTCAGTAATCTTAACAACAGTACCAACGGAGGACTTGACAGACGTCTTTAATGAAGCTATCGACATAAATCTTGAAGACAGAGTCAATTTCTTTACAATCCCGGATCAATCGACCAATGCAAAAAGCTCTGATAAATCAACCAACGCAAAGGTCAAAGCTTTGAAAACTTCAATTTTATATCATTGGGGCAATATAGTGTTTTGTGGACGATCGAACAATAAGGCTTCGGACATTGACTTTGGAGTTTCTTTGGCTGCAATGTTAAACGGCTTCGGCGTTATGGAACCTCATTTACGACTCAAGTCTGTCCACACTGACATGGCGACTCGGCTGGCAAAGTACCGTTTAGCAGATGGACAAGAACCACCGAACCATCAACAAATTGCTTCAGCGGCATGCGAGTAATTTAGCTTTTGACAAAATTTTGAATTATACTTTTAAATGAATATATCCAACATATCAAGATTTAAAGAAACTAGTTTATTGATTCTTTTCCGATTTTATTCTATTTAATTTTTGGACTAGACTGTATCAAAACCCCCTCACTTGGTTCTGTCAAATATTTGCCAACAACAAGACCACAAGAGAAGAAGCTCCCATTTCAATCACAGGACCGAAAGTTTTTGTATCATCGATAGAGAACATTCAGTGGATCAACAGTTACCTCCTAGAAACTGCCATAATTGCCGTCAACACCTTGCCAATCGACTTGTTGCAGATAGCTGAAAATCCTTCTCTTCAAGATGTTCTTCAACAACATGTTGCTGTCGACTTTAAGAAAATAGATCAAACAAACACATTCACCCTTCCCAAGGCTGAAAGCGTCGATGAAAGTATACAGTTACTCTTTGGATATGACGACAAAATGAAACGGCTGCCCATCATAAACTTTTCAATCTGGCCAAACCCTGGAAGCTACCCAAGATCAGAAATTGAAAAATATCTACCAGTAGATGATGAAGAAAAGGGTGCAGTAATTACATTATTCCAGAATTATGGTCGAAACCTCGTAGGATACTCATTAGATAGAGAAGTCAACGAACGAAAATTGTTTTTTTCGTGGTGCGTGAAGTATGACGCCAGAAGAGAAGACGACTTTAAAGACTTTCACCTAAGATGCAGCCTAATGTATCCGTTCCACGGTCGGGCTCACACACTAGTTTATTCTGGTCAGACTGTTTTTCTAAATGGGTTGCAGACAGCACTAAAGCATGACAATCAGACAAAGTTACCTGCCCTTTTCAAAATGCTGCTAAATGATATCCCTAGTCTGTGGACCTTGGACATTCTGGATAGCAAAGGAGTTAGGCTACAGAAGGACCGACTTTCAATCTGTGCCCCCCTGGACCCACGTGGGGTAATTTGTGAATATTTACTTAAAACAGAAATTCATTCTCCAATAAATGAATTTACTAATCCTACAATATAATGTTTCTTTTGATTTGTACAGGAGCGTTTCCAATTTTTTGCCAAACATGAACTAGATGAATTTTTTGTTGAGAGGCATATCAACCAACTAACAAACGGAACTGTCCATCCAAAGGCTGTTACAGAAGATCTTGAAAGGTACGCCAGCGGTCTAAGCCGACATCGGATCTGGAACTACTGGAAGTCTATGAGCGATGTTGTGAACCTGACAAAGGGGGAAGGAATGGCGACAGATGCAATGAAGAATCTTCCCAAGAATCGCTTCGGGACTATTGTAGGTGGTGAAAGAATGTCACTTCTCCTAAAGCACAAGAATCAAGATGTTGAGTACAATTCGGAGGACTATGGACACACAGCATGGCCACCAGTAAAGTCAATGCTCGAGGGAATGGAGTTTATAGATGCAAAAAGCCTGAAATTTTACGATCATCTTCAAGTGGTATCGAGAGATAAAATCAAAATCTTGAATCTCGAACGAGAGGTAACTGACCATAAAAAACTAGGCAAAGGGTTGAAACAGTACGATTCGGACAACGATATCATGGACGTCGATGCCCCATACCCCACTCCAGTAGCAAATTTTCCTCACATACTGTATAAAAACTTCCAAAAAATTATGCCCAAGGATGGAGTTTACATCGTCATGAAGTATAAGCACGTTGATGCTTTAAACATAATGCACTTTCATACCTACCGTGGTTCTGCATTTCCTGACGAAGGAGCTGTACCTCCCCGTGCTCCGGTCAGAACTCCAAATGTCCCACAGACAGATGAAAAACACGATTATAGATACGGTTTCATTGATTACGACACGGAGCTTGCGTTTGAATACATGAAACGAAAAGGTTTGCAAGATTTTGAAAAAAGAATGGGTCTGTTGACGCAGTACAATCCTACTAAAAACCAAATTCCTGAAGAATTACTGAAAGCTGCTACAGCTGAGAAAGACAAGAGAGATAAAGAATATGCAAATAGTAAGAAGGGAAAACGGGAACAATTACAACGGCAACAACAACAACAACAACAAAATGCTGGACAAGCCGGGCCAGCAGGAGCTGCAGCTCGTAGACAACGACCACCTAGAACGGCGGAAGGAAACGGGGCAAGGGCTCAAGACAACCAACCTCCACCACCTCCACCAAGAACGGCTGAAAACAATGGGGCAACAGCTCGACGCGACCAACCTCTTCCTCCATCACCTCCTCCACCCAAATCGGCAGAACCATGCCGAACGGATTCCCACAAAGTGCAACAACAGCCAAAGACTCCTGAAGCTCGTGGAAATGCTCCTCAAAGCGCCCGGGTATTAAAAACCCCGGAACCGGAAGCTCAGCAAAAAACCGGAGAATGCCAGGGACGAGCTCAATCTCGAGTAAAAGGAGACGGGACTACTACAAAACGTAAGCCTCCAGGGGATGGAAATGGACGGGACAAAGGAAATGGTGGCGGAGAGCCGATGGAGTTCTAATGCACTATGAACCTCAAAATGTTGCTTTGATTAAATAGACAATCAAAAAAATATTTACCTTTCTCAATGGTCACAAATCGGTCTGCTTTTCTGGTCCTCTATAATGAAATGAATCCTTTTTAATATAAACTTACAACAAGTCACTTTTAAATTCTCTGTTTCCCAATCAAAATACTGTATTTTAAATTTCAACAATGAATTTGCACTACGATAATCAATTCATAAAAGAAAAAAATTAATAAATTCTAAAATCCAAAAAACCAACAAATATTAATGACACTGTCTTTGCACACACATTTACTTGTTCATACCACGGCTGGTATAAAAAGAATGAAATAAAAAGTACAATTTACTGCATGCATACATTCCGTTTTTATATAATGCAATGTGCTTTGCATTCAGTATTAGTGGAATAAGCTACTTATATATACTTAATACATAAAAATAAAAAAACTCATTATATATTCAAGAGGATATACTAGAGAACTAAGCTTGTTGAGACTTTTATAAAGGCACGTAGATGTACCTCACGTCCGTCACGAAACAAAAATAAATCCCCATATACCTATAAACATAAAGGTACCCACATAAAAGTAATAAACCACCACCAAACCCAACGCACACATACAAAAATACAACATGCTTACATGTACAATCTACTCACAATCTTTAAATGTACCTATGTGCTCAAAGTAAATGTATCAGAGAATTAAAAACTTTGAAGAATAATGATAACTAGCTTTTATTTTTTAGTTGAAAATTGTTGTAGACTACAATATTATGAAATTCTACACAATACTATTTTGGGACCGAAATATACTTTGGGTAAGAACACTGAAACCTTGAACTAGTTTGTGGGTTGTTAGCTGTTCCATCAGACAAATACATAATACATAATTTTGCATAATTGGAATCTTTTGTTGTTGTACCATCTCCATCTGCAGTCGCAGTCATCGATTAGATTTATCATACTTTCTTTTGTCCCATTTCCATCCACTTTTTCTTGTACCTTGGTTAAAGATTGAGAAACAAAATTCTGTATAAAATGCAGGTTTTAATTAAGAGGTGGTGCAAGTGTATACTTTGTTTAAAATTCTGCGTTTCTGTATGAATATGTAGAAAGTATGCACAAACTAATGCGATAAAACTTGTATGATGATTGAACTTTTTCTTATTCTCACACGTCTCGAAAAAATCAAAATCTCTCTATCATACATTGTCGTTTATAATCAATTGCTGTACTTTGTCACACTATACTTTGTTTTTTAAACACTCATTTTTAAAAAGTAACTGCTACACCGGCCTGTGACTAACATAAACCTACAAGTTATTTACATTAACTTTTGATATGAGGAATCGTTAAATTGGCTTTTTAAAATGCTATCGTGGCGAAAAAGACGTAAAGAATTGTAGTTGAGATAAAGTTAGTAACAAGTTAGTTAGTTGAAAATGTAGGATTCCAGTAAAGTTGTTTTGATCAGACTCTGTAAGAAGACCGTATAACCATCAATCTATTTTTAACATTTTTATTTTTATAGGGAGTATTGCAGAAATTCCACCCTGTGAATATTGTTCCGAGGTTGCGGTTCCAAATCAAAACATTTTCTCAACTAGATACCGACGTTACCGTTGATCTAAAACAGTTTGGTATTATGATAAAATAGCAAAATTATGAAAAAGTCGAAGTTACTACTTAAAGCTAAGCCATTTTCATTGCTTTCATTTTTGGACTGATTCTTAGTCAATAATAGAGCCGGATGAGGGCATTGTGCACAGTGCTGACGGGTATCTTTTGTGCTTTCCTCCTTAAATATATTGGCACTTGTAATTTGAATCTCAACTTGTTACAATGTCTGTAAAATGTTTAAAGTACAAATGTTTAAAACAAAATGATGCATGTGTGTATTCTATTTATGTATTATGCAACGTGCTTTGCATTATTAGTATGTATAATCTGATTTAAAGATAAAAATAAAAAAGTTGCTTTCAGATCAGGATATAGAGAGAGGTTATAAAACTTGAAGTTTGAAACTGACAACATTTAGCTTAAGTACCTTTCTTATTTTTTATAACATAAGTAAACGCTTTATTAAACAACACGTATAAGATATGTTCACAATTTTTAAAAAGTACAAGTAACAAAGAAAATTAAAATCAAAGCTCTAAGACTTGATAAAGCACAACATTTTGAATAACTTTACTGACTACATGGAACCATATAATTTTGGGTAATAGAATAGAGAACTTGGACCCTGCCGAGAGTTGTCAGTCATTGCTGAAAAATCCGGTAGCACCGCGATACGTGGACCTGGCTTGATTGCATCATCTTTTGCTGTTGCAACACCTCCACTTGGAATCACTAATGAGGTTTCATGTATAGAATCAGCCTCAGTAACAGTGTCTATGGATCCAGTCCTAGCGGCTGCTGCAGGCACAATTGCAGTATCTTGTGACTATAAAATATAAAATCAAAATTTTGTATCAAATGCTTGTTTTAATTAGGAGGTGGCAAGTGCGGATTTAAATGATTTGTGAATGTGTCATAAACCAGAGTCTGATTTTCACGTGCTTCCTCTATTCTCAACGCTGGCTCAGGTCCAGTTACAGTTACAGGCTGTAGGAAATACAAAATCATTATATTGATAAAAGTAAATTCATTTATTAATACTACTAAAAAACGACGTAACATTTACACATACAAAGTAGATTTTTTCCAGGCGGTTAAAAAGCATCCATTTCGTAACTGTTTTTGTTTGGTAATGCTTGGTGTACTTGTTCTGCCGAGATCTCATCTGAAAATTGCTCCTGGCGTAGTCTGCATTCCGAATTTTACAGTCTGCGACAAAATGTATGATTCCATACAGAGCATTAACTACGGAATTTATGAATGCATCAGGAATTTCATTTCTTGCAAATGGAAACACTCCCACGACGTCATCAGAATGTTGAGATGTGACCATAAAGTCTGTAAATAAAAGATACTAACCTTTGAGAAAAGTAATTGTAAAAGGTAAAATAAAACACTCTTAAATTATGGAAATTTACCCAACGACTCTTTAATTTTTTCTTGAAAAGCGACAAGATTTTGCGGTTGGAAGCCAGTTGCCACAATTAACATTTCCATGTTTGAATCGTTCGACACCAATGATTTGAAGAAAGAAACTCGCTCAAAAAGCAAATACAATATATACATGTTGGAGACGAAATATCCATCATTATAGCCATGGACCCGCAACACAAGACTCCCTCCAGATGACAGCAACTCTAGAGCCAGAACGATGAAGGAGTACACTTGTTGACACTCCCTGTAGCTCTGAACATCTCCCATCATATTGTAAGATTCCGCTCGAGGAAAATGAATGCAGTTAGCCACAATTAGATCCACTCCATTTTCAGTAAATTTGTCCAACATTTGCTTCAAACGCCAAATTATGCTCCGAGTACACACTTTTCTCTTTTTTGCATCCAGTGACTCCTGGTCCAGCAGATATTTCGAAATGTCCACGACCTGGTGTAAAGATAATAGTAAATTGGAAAAATTAGCATACTTTTAATTATTTCAAAATGTAAAAAAAAAAGTTTCAATCGGTTCAAAATTCAGATATCTAAAGTTCCTTGCCTCGTTCGCAGTGTTGAAATTGACGAGGGCTTGTGATAGACTTGTCAAATCTTCATTTACATTCAATATTTTGAGACCAGACTCCCTCTGCGAAAAGATTTCTGCTCTTATGAAAAGCTCCATATACTCCAGATATTTGATTCCGTTTTCGTGCTTCTGGAAAATGTTAAAGCTCCTCGCTCCAATCAGTCCTCCAGCGTTGAGCTTGGAGACAAAAGCCCAGAAGCCCGGCACCCTTACTGCATTTTTTTCTTTTTCATAGGCATCTCTCAGAGCTCTCCGAAGAGGTTCCATTTCCGGAACCTTTTAACAGAACAATGGATAACATTTATACTGTACATCTTTAATACGTAGATTATCAAGGGAGATAAAAAGTAAAATAATCATTGCAACAATTATTTAAATTACCATCCATGATTCGTGTCTGGCTTCCTGCGGATTATACGACAGTATAATATCGTTGTCGATTAGGATATCTGCGTCTTCTTCCATTGGTTCCACAATATGGAAAGGATTTTCCACAAAACTCTGAATTGCAAACCACTTCATTTTAAACAATTAATCAATCTCAAAATACGAGAGAGAGGAAATAACGACGGCTAAATTTCAACAAAAAGTGCGAAAGGTCTATTAAATTGATAAACAATATTTTGAATGTTTAATTAAACTGATAATTAATTAGACTGATAAAGTCTCACTCTCCACAGACTGTGATTAGGAAGCGAACTGAGCCATTGTTTTTAGTCAGTATTTTGTTGTTAACATTTAGCAACGATTGGTTGTAATGATCCATCCACGTTGCTTCGTTTTCTCTTTTCTCTTTTTCCTGTCTCTCTCTCTTTCCTTTCTCTTTTTTTCCTTTTTCTCTTTTACCTTTCTGGTACATGTAGCTAAAGTGTACAGTGAATATTATGCTAGTGTTCTGTCATTGGTGCAACATCGTAGCTTTCATTGCTTCTCTAGTTTTCTCTTTGCTGTTACTCACGTCCGTTCATCAACCATAACGTATACAATTTCTTTGGTGTCAAATCTCGTTTGCTGATTGCTCGCTCGGTTTTCTTTTCATCTTATTTTTTTTTTGTATATCACATGGTGGTGACATGTGTCATCTGATTAATTAGTGTGCAAATATCATAACCGATCAGAAACAAACAGAAAAAGTGAAATATATTGCAAACCTTTTGTCTCTAATTTTTTTTCACTTACAAGAAAAGTTACAATAATTTAAAGGTTATCTGGAATTAAAGTAATTACTCATTATATTTTTTTTGCAACTAAACATATCGCTAAAGTCTGGTTTTAATACTTATTTTCCCCATAGTCATAATCATGTGTATGTGCCTATGTGCCTTCTGTAGAAGCATTCTCATCGACAATATTTTGTTGCTGCAATGGATGTTAAACCTAAATCGGCTGCTGTGTCTTTAGTCAAGGGTGATGGTGGTGTCGGACCATCCAAAGATGATCGTGGGATGGAGACGGGAGATGATGATAAAGCAGAGGAAATCGCTCCAAAACGCACGAGTGTACGCCACATCAATTAATATTTCTCTTCCATTATATTCATTGTTTCATCATGTTTTATTATTTTGTATTCAAAATGAATTGTAATTTACAGGCAAATTCTACCGATATTGACGTGGTTAGTCATGATGAAGTTGAAAAGGCTGTTCATGCGGCTTTGGTTGATACGTTCAAATATGCAAATCGGGTTAGTTAGCATTCAGCAAAAGATTTATTTGAAACAAGAAATCAACAGCATTTTGAATCTGCAATGTTTCATGATCATTTGTAAAATTGATTACAGAGAGAAAAAAAAGAGTTGCAAAAGAATGAATCCAAATCATCTGACACCATTCTGGTTGGAGCTGTCATGAAACAACCGAGAAAGTGTAATAGACACTCTAATCCAGTTAGTAAATGCAATGCGAGAAGGATGGCTTTTATATCTGAATTAAGATCTGCTCGTAAAAACATTGCGATTCAAGATATTGAAGCAAAGACGCAAGATGACACCATGCGCCATCAACAGGAATCCAAGTTTAGAAAAGAAGAAGAAATGATTGACGTGGAACGAGTTTTTCAAATTCAACGGCGAGAGTTTTCCCTGGATAAGCACGACTGTAGCGAGAGAGAAAAAGAAGCGTCGGATGACGACGACGATGAAAATGATACAGATTACTACTATAACTACTTGTCTGAAGATTATTCGGAGAATAAAGAAAACGTCGTGAGTGGCTTGGACTACACAGACTCTCTGAACCAAGAAACACAACCTGAGAACATAAATTACGGAGAATTACGTCGTGACTCATCTGAGGTGGAATTGGAAGCAGTCGGAGTTGAAGATATTCAAGATGCTGCAGCGTTGTGTCCAGTGGAACCTGAACCAGAGACAATGGTTTTAATTAATCAAATTCAGACTGATAAGGATAATCCGATGACGACAATTCAAAATGCTGTTGCGAATGAAAAACCTCGCTACCACCCTTTACCGTACCCAGAACAATCTCTGCTCAATTACATCAATGAAAAGCTTTCTAGTATCAACATAGACAGTCGCGACTGTCCTCATCTCGGAGATGACTACGTCAAGCAGGCTTTTGAGAAGCAGTTTCAAATGAAGAAAATAACAGAATCTTGGAATTTGAAAGAGAATGAATTGTTCCGGTTCGGTTTATGGAAGGTAAGAAATTAATTAATTATGCAGCTTAATAACTTTATTTGACGATTTAAATGACCTTGATGAGTCACATTTTTTTATATACCCTAACCTAACCTGACTTAAATAGATAGATCTATTATTTATATTTATTCCAACCTATTCGAATTTTCTGGTATTCTAGATTTGGGATGGGGTTGCATTAGGTTGTGGCTCTTCGAGCCACAACCTAATCCAACCCCATCCCAAATCTGTCCACCTTTTATTAGTAACAGGAACCATAAATTACAATTTAAATATATTAGTTGAAAATCTAAATCTGGAACCTGTCAACATAATATACCAAGATTCTGAAATTTTACGATTTTTTGCACTTGTACGTAGGACGAGCGATCTTGGATTTTGGTGAACCAGTGGGGGAAGGTGAGAAAACTCCGGAAACACGCATGGGATAACTGGGCTTTAGACGAAAACGCATACAAAACCTACATGAGTGACATGAGCCTGACCCCGTACCTGAAATCTTTCATAAAGAAATCCTTTCCGTCTGTTGTTCTCGACTATGGATATGACTACCTGGCAATCATGGAGGTCGTCCGCATATATCGTTTAGAGTATGAAAAAGTCCCCGACTTTTCACTAGTAAACATCGGAGACAGTGACAACATCGCGGAAAGAGTGTACAAGGACATGGGAAGAAACGTTTTTCGCTACAGCGTTTTGGATATCCAAAAAAAGAAAGACTGTGAGCGATTGTTTACTTGTTCAAAACATTACCGGTGGTCATTCACAATGATGACAGCCTTTCAAGGATTACTCAGAAGGAGCTACAATGAATTTAAGAATTACAAAGTATCCTATCAAAATATTGACGTAATCTTCCAAAAAATCAAAAATTATGGGCAAGATTCAGATGAACAGATTGAATATAATCAGTGCAGACAAATCTACTGTACCATTACGCTGGCCACCTTGATCCTTAAGAAAGGAGGAAGCCTCATCATCAACGCCTCCCACGTTGGATACGACGGATTTTTCACGGGACTCATGTATCTTCTCGCTCTACTATTCAATGAAGTTTTTATCATAAAGCCCGTCGCCACACTGGATGCAACTGTGGAGATATGGATCGTTGCTAAAAGTTTTAATGAGAACAATGACCGTCTACAAAATCTCTACAAATCAATTCAAGACGGGAATGGTGAGAATGACAAGATTTTGTTTACATAAATACGTACTTTGATTTATCAGTTGCATTTTCAATGATTTTTTATTGGATTATTTTCTATTGACGTAGATAAAAATATTGACCAGACTTTTATCAGGTCAAGATACCCGATTCCAAAAAGCAGCATTCCTAAACAGTTTCAAGATCGGGTTTTGGAGTGTGTCAAAGCGAGATGCCAGTGGGTAATTCGTCCAAATCTACGAAACTTATCACTCCTTCCATACCTGGAAGATCAAGATGTTGCAAATGGAAAGACACAACAAAAGACGCTGACTGTCTTCTTATGGATGGACAAAGTGGAGATGGAGGACGTAATATATGTAAGTATCTTCCTTAAAACACACTTTCATACAAACTAAAGGAAACTAAACTTTCATTTTACAAATAATGCAATCTGGTTTGATTAAGGATCCTCTGCATCGTTAATCCTAATGAGTGCGCGTCCGATTCAAAGGAGGATTATAATAGTGAAAAATCAATACTTGTTATTTAAAAAGAACGTTTTTCGCTTAATTTATTTTACATTTTATGTCTAAATTTTTATTTATTCTTCTATACAAGTTTCATTATTTTGTTGTGATTGTGTCAATGCCATTTTATTATGTATGAACTGAAACAAATAATAAATAAATGTAAGTGTGATTCGTAACAAAAATCATAATATATGAATTCTGCAGACTACAATCGTTTTGGATATTTTATAGCAACAATATTTTGAATTTTTTGACAGGATTATTTAAGTGGCGCATTTGTGTTCGTACCGAAATAGTTGGACTTGCATCATTTTAAACATCTTTACTTTCTACCATACTCACATATAGCCGGATGCGCCGCCGCGTTGTACATTTTCACCCTCCCACATTTCATGAAATCTAAGTAGCATATCCGTCATGACATTCCGTCCCTTTTTTAAGAATTCAAAAACAAAAATTCTGTATCAAATGCTTGTCTTGATTAAGAGATGTGGCAAGTTAGGATTTAAATTGCTGGAATTAAAGTTATTGTTCATACAAGATTCTGGTTTACGCGTATTGTCTGTTGTGCTGCTGCTGTTTCAGTCTTACCGCCAGAAGCTGACCCAGTTTCCACGTTAGATGATGACGTAGTTTTGCTATCTGATCCAGCGTGAGTCAAAGGCTCTTTTCCAGCATTGACAATTTCATTTCCTAATTTACGTGTTTTACATTCCTTTCGAAAAGACTGTTGAAAATACAAAATCTTGTTGTAAACAAATAATACTGATTGGTAAATGCTCATTTGCAGACTTACAAAGTAGATTTTGTCGAGACGAAGATAGAGCATCCATTTGGTTACAGCTCGGATTCGATAATGATCGGCAAACCTCTCACGTTCGAGTCTGATTTGATGATTACTCCACGTGTATTGTGCGTTTCTTATTTTACACTCTATAATGTAGTACACAATTTTGCCAAGAGTTTTATTTAGAGCTCTTGTAAACCGAGGTGGAATTTGTATCTTTCTCAATGGAAATAGTCCAACTCTATCCGCCCATTGATACCGGACCATATAATCTATAAATAAAAGTATTCCAAATTAATATAAACAGCTTTAGGAAATAACTTGACTACTGCAAAACCCCAGAATCAAATTACCCAATGAATCTTTGATTTTGCCTTGAAGTTTTACAAACTTATGTTGCTGGAAACGTTTCGCCACAACAAACAACTCCATATCCGAATCGTTTGACATTGTCGGCTTGAGTAAAAACAGCTCTTCAAAAAATAAATACAATATATACATGTTGGATACGAAATACCCATCACTAGACCCATGGACCCGCAGCACGAGACTCCCTCCAGAGTACAGCAACTCCAGAGCCAGAATGATGAACGAGTACATTTGCTGGCACTCTCGATAGCTTTGAACGTTATTCAGCATTTTGTAAGAGTCGATCCGTGAAAAATGTGCACAGCTTGCCACAATGAGGTCTGCCTCATTACCAGTCTGTTTATGGTATGCCAAACGAGACATTACTTTTGAATTTATTATTTTTCTCTTTTTTGCGTCTTCTGATCTTTGTTCGACCAAGTCGTCCGAGATTGTGAAAACCTATGAAAAAATACAGTAATACATAAGTATAGGATCGAAAAATTTGTAATTACTCAAATCAAAATGTTTAGAAAAAAACAACTTCTTGCCTGACAGTTAATGTCTATATTTATACACGCTTGTATAAGACTATCAGGGTCTTCATTCACATTCAGAATTCTGAAACCATACTCCCTTGGTGAAAAGACCTTTGATCGAATCAGAACCTCTATAAACTGTAAATATCGATCACCAGAAGGTCGATTGGGGAACAAATTGATACATCGTGCTCTAATCAATCCCCCAGTGTTAAATCTGCTGGCAATACTCCAGAATCCCGGCGCTTTCGAGGCTTTTTGTTCCATTGTATATGCTCTTTTAAGAGCTCGTTTTAAGTGTTCCAACTCTGGATCCTTGTTCGCACCACCATACAATAAAATCATGTTTCAACAATATTTTGTAAACCTCTTTAAATCTCTTTTAAATCAAACTTACATTCCATGCTAGGTTTTTGATTTCATCCGGGGTGAAGCGTATATTATCGGCATCAATCTCCTTATACACATCATCATCATCATCATTTACCGGCTCTAACTCCACTTTTCCAAAGGGAGAGTACAAGGAAAAGTCGTCGTGATACAACATTCTGTTAAAGCTACAAAAAATTGGACCGTTTGAAAGTTATAAAATTTTGAAATGAATACTTTTTCCTTTGTCTTCCAATTGATTTGATTTTGAGTCAGAAAACTTGGTAAATATTGCGGAATTGGAAAATTCGGTAGGTACCGCCGAGTTATTGTTTACCCATAATTAGATTACAAATTAAATGATAATCGCAACGGAAACAACGACTAACACTTAAGTTATGTGACTTAATATGATGTAAATTACATTGTACATTTACTTTGTATTAGAAAAATACCATGCTGGTATCATGAAGAGGAAGCTTGATAACCGTCGCGAAACAATGATGCATTACAGTTTCATCACATACTATATAGTGTATGTACATTTATGGGTCGAGAAGCGTGGAACCTTTGTCGCAAACATTAAATCATCAAAATGATGTAGTAGTCTTTGTTGTGGTTAATTTGAACGGAAGGATAGTTAAAAGCGTATGCGCTATAAAACCATGATATAGGGTCATTTTACTGCATTAATGTATGTGTGCCTTGATGTGAAATGCAAATATATATTTTTAGTAAATTGAAGAAATACAATAATTATGCTAACCGTTCACTATTGAATAGCGTTAAACAATACTGAATCATAAATAATATCCACATCTATTACTTCATCTTTGCTTCTGTGCGTAACAACCGACGACACAATCTTGTTTATGTTGAAACTAATGAGGGGATTTTTTTATTTTGGACGATTTATTTATTATTGAATGATAGTTATTCTCGAAAATTATTTTGTTAGAGTTAAAAGAAACAAAAACAGGTTGAAAAAAACTACAAGTATTGATTACAGTTCCAATTCACGCCAGTCTTAGAAGTATGTACAATTTGCTATATCCTACTTTTACCATAATCATTGTCAATTTTATATACTACATTTAATATATGATGCAATAGTAGATGGAGTCTGAAAGACAAGATACTGACGCTCCTGAATCTCTAGTGGACGAGTTTCCAATCTTTGAAAGAGAAATGATGGGTATAAACATTTTTCCGAGCAATGTCAGTGTAAGCATCATTTCACATCAATTTTACAATAATTTACAATACTCTTTTGTGAATTTGTTTCTCATGTGCTGTAGAGCTCACAAAAGTTACTATACTTGCTTAAATGTTTCCATTTACAGTTGGAAACAGAATCTTGTCAAATGCATGTCCCTTTCGTTTTCGGAAAAGGTCATAAAGGTCCAAACCCAGTTAGTGACTATTTATTTTATATACTGTTTGTCAAAAAAGTATGCTGCTTGAAGCAGAATCAAGTAAATCACAATATGTTGGAATTGTTATTTCAAGTCAGTTGAACAAAACAAAATTGCTAAAGGAGGAGGTGACGCAGGAGAAATCAAAGATTTAAATCTGCCTGTTAACGAAAATGGACAATCAGAAAAGTACAACAAAGAATACAACCCAGTGACCACGTGTTGGCGCTATGAAAATAAGATGGCATTGAATCCAACCGTCACATCAGAATACTCCCTCTCTCCCAACGCTCAAGAACCTTGTGGACACCGAGTTGGCGACTCTACTTCATTTGAACACTTTTTTGCAACAGAATGTGTCATCGAACCCGATTCCTCTTTAATACAAGTTGCGGAACAAGAAAAGCCTCAAATCAACAAAGATGCGGATCAAAATATTGAAGATGAAAAAAATAATGGAAATGCTGACCATCGGCAACAATCAAAATTGTTAATGGACAAAGACATCATTGACGTGAATCAAGTTTTTCGTCAAAAACGTTACAATTTGTCTTTATTCCGTTTCTCCTATCGCATACGAGAGGGAAGGGATGAAGAATCCACTGACGACGATGAAACTGATAAGAGTTGGGATAGCGAAGAAGAATTATGTGACATGGACTGCACCATCTCGACACACTCACAATTGGCGCAACATGAGGACGACGATTTGAATCACAGACGCGGAGAATCATGTCGTTTATCTGAAGAGGAACTAGCAAATATAGCAGCCGCATCGCCATTGGGATATGCTAAAGCAAATAATGATGAGAATCGAACTTCCATAGACGACGCTATCATAATTTTCCAGAAACTACATAAATTCATCCCCTTTCCTGAAGAATCTCTCCTCATTTACGTCGATCAACAGCTTTCCCGTATTAACACTGACATTCATGGGTTCACAAAAGTCAATGATGTATATGTAGAGAGGGCGTTTTACAAAAATTTGACAATTGACCGAGCACAATTGATGAATTTAGAAGGCGATGTGAAGCTGTTTGAGACTGGTGCTTGGGAGGTGGTCAAGTTTTTATCAAGAGAAACAGTAATAATAATAAAAAAATTCAAAGTGTAACACGGTTTTGTATAATTCTTAGGATGCGAAAAGTCAAGATTTTGTCAAGACATGTGAGGAAGTGAAGAAAATCCGAAACCATGTGTGGGATCATTGGGTCCCAGAGCAAAATGCCTACAGGAAATACATGGATCAAATGAGCATCTCTACCAACCTCAAAGACTTTGTACAACATTCCTTCCCATTCCTTAAGCAGGGAGAAGGACGCGACTATCTAGCAATAATGGAAATCATTGTCAGCTTTCATTTGTCGCACAAAAACAATAATCACGTCTCCATTGTAAATATTGGAGATGGTGACAATGTAGTGGATGGCATTTACCAGGACATTAACACGTCGAGACCCGTCTTCACCTACACTATTTTGGACAGGTCATCAACTGAAGAAACAGAAAAAACGTACGAGTGCACAGATGGGTACTTGTGGTCACTTGAAGACATGAAGAATTTCAAGATTATGCTCGAACATTCTTACATAGAGTCGAAAATCAATTCACGTCTACCAACTACATTCACAGGAGTCGACCTTGTTTATCAAAAAATTACCAGCAACAATAATAGCAACTACAACAATTCGCATGTGCCAGAAACTGAATATTATAATCAGTGCCGACAGCTGTACTGCACCCTAACCCTTGTCACTCTTATCCTGAAGCCTGGAGGGTCTCTCGTTGTCAATGCGTCGCATCTGGCTTACGACGGCTTCTTCTCAGGATTGATGTATCTCCTCTCTTTGCTATTCAAAAGAGTCGCCATCACGAAACCGGTGGCCAGTTTAGAAGATACAGAAGAAGTATGGATCGTGGCCAAATCATTCGTAGGAGAAAACATCAAACTATATGAACTGATTCAGAAAGGAAACTGTGAGTTTAGCAACATTTTGAACAAAAAAACAATATAAATACAGTTTCACTTTGCTATTCTATCTGCTACCCACTGAGTTTGGTTTGTTATGATTACTTTTTGTTGATTTAAGATTTCAATTTAGATCAGACTTTTGCGAACCCACTGTATCCGCTTCCTGAACAAGTGATTCCCAAAGAGATTAAAGACAGTGTAATGCTTTGCATCAAACACAGATGCCAATGGGTTCTCCGCCCAAACATTCGCAACTTATCTCTCCTTCATCAACTGGGTGATAAAGATATTGAAAATGAAAACTCACAATTAAAGTCGTTTACTGTTTTCAAGTGGATGAATACAATACGCATGGAGGATTATATATATGTAAGCAACATTTCCAACAAATTACTACATGTATCAATATAGTATTTAGTATCAACCGAACTTAATCGATTTAGGGAACTCTGCGTGATTAAAAGGAAGCCATGAAATGTCCCTCAAACAAATTGAGAAAAATAGCAAACTCAAAATTATGTATTAAGAACAAATAAAAAAATAACGAGTCTTTCAAATGCCTTTTATTTGATTTATTTTACATGTTATGAATATAAATTCAAAATAGTTAAATATTTTGATAATTAAGTAGATACATTATGATAGTTATATTAATGAAACATATTCTTTCTTAAGGAACACTGCATCCATTTCGTTTTTCATTATTTGTTTAATTGTAATCTTCATTTCAGTTCATCTAATATTGTCATTTAAAGGTTTGAAACAAAATATTGCAAACCTTATGAAACCCAATCTGATTGCAATTCACAAAAGTATCAAAAAATACATAAAGAGCGTATGTAAAATGTAGCCTTAATTAATAATTAATTGATTAAGAAGATTAAACAATCGTAAAATGTAAAGGTTTATCTGTAACCACCTAGACGGGACAGCAAACGGCTGGCTTATGGTATCGAGTAGAGATCGTGCCGGTTTGTTGCTCGTTCCAATAAATATCCACACCCCGAAGCAACGTCCTAGTTCCATTCGCACTATTAGCAATTGCAACCGCCGTTGCATCTCCACTTGCAGTTGCAATCGCTGTGTAACTTCCATGTGGTGTTATAGTCCCCAATTCAGTTTCTACTGCAGCACCTTTTTCTTTTTCTGTTCCTTTTCCGTCACCTTTAGCTGCAGGTCCCGTTGTATTAGCCTGACCCTTAAGTAAATCAAAAAATAAACAAAATCGTGTATTACACAATCATTCTATTGTAACACAATAATTATCAAAAGATAAACGACTATTGCAATATACTGAAATACCTTTTCAGTTCCTGCAAAACCTTTCCCTTTTCCAGGTTCGGACAAAGTCCATTTTATAGTCGCCGTTCGAGATCCGCTTCCATTTCCCTTATCAGATTTCAATTTAGTATTAATTTCTGATCGGGTACTCTTTCCAGTGGCTGCCAAAGTCTCCTTCAAAGTTCGTTCTTTAACTCCGCTTCCACTTTCAACTGTAGTTTTCTTTCTGGACCAATCTCCATAAGAAGTTTTTGCTTCTGCTCCTGTAGACCCTGCAATCTTTCCACGTCTGGCTTGTAATCTGCTTCTAGTTCCCATCACTGAACCATTCACGGGACTGAATATGCTTGTTTCTGTTCCAGTTCCAACCCTAGTCCCATTTGGTTCCTTTTAAAACAAAATCAAAATATTGTTGCAGCAAATCAAATCTAAAACATTTACAACAAAAAAATAGTATTATTACGCTTACGTAATAAATTTTATCCAGACGAAGAGCCAACATCCATGCCGAGACGATTTTTGTCTTGATCTGCTTTGCCTCCAAATACGACCTCTCCAATTCTTCATTTATGATGGGATCGTTAAAGTTGATAGACTCAAATGTGAACTCTGCATTCCTGAATTTACAATTAATAGTAAAGTTCAACAACGGAATGAGAGCTAATGCCAGATTGGAAATGAAAGATCTCGGAATCTGAGACATTTTCAGCGGAGGAGCCCCATTAATCGAATTACGATGTAGGATCATGTCATCTGAAATGATAAATGTTTCCAAGAATCAAGATTTTGTAACTCTTTATTTCACTGTTTATCAGTAGCAAACATAAAAATACTAATACCTATTGATGCAATGATTCTTTGCTGGAATCTCAAAACATTTTGTTGTTGAAAGCTTCTGGCCACGATGAACATCTCCATATCAGAGTCCGTTCCAACCAAGGGCTTCAGAAACGAGACTTGTTCAAAGAGCAAGGACAGTGCAAAGATATTGGCGACAAAGTGTCCATCATTGGAACCATGTACCCGAAGAATAATACTCCCCCCACTTGCCAACAACTTGATAGCCATAAAGATAAATGAAAATATTTGTTGATTCTCCATGTATCTCTCATCTTTATTCAGCATCTTGTTGACGTCACCGTTCACGTTGAGAACGCAGTTTGCCATTATGAGATGAATTCTCTTTCCATAGGTACGCTTGCAACGGTTGAGTATTTTGACAATAGCGTCCGAAGTAGCGACTCGCCTACGCGATCCACTCCCTTCACTGAGCCCAACCAAATCATCCGTCACATTGATAACCTTGCAAAACATAAATACATTAACATAACAAACTCGACTAAAAATAATTGTTGTTGATATTTTTTATCTTTAATCATTTAAACTATGTTATTATTACTCACCTTGGCGTGTTTGTTGAGAGTCGTGGCACTGACTTTGAGGTCCTTGAGCTGTTCATTAATTGTCAAAATTTTGAATGGGATGGTGCCTGAGTCTTTTAGCACGTCTGTGCGAATCAACACCTCCATGTACTGAAGATATGAAAGGCCATGAGGTTTATCCTGATACAGATTGGACGACCGGGCTTCAATGTTCCCCCCAACATTTAGGGTCCTTGCATTAAACCTGAAATTTGCAACATTTGCCGCCATCCTCTCAGCTTTATATGCGATTGTGAGGGCACGCCAGGCATGTTCCAATTCGGGAACCTGAGTCGTTAAAACAGAAACATATTTTTATCACAATCAGTATTATGAACAGCGTATCATTAATATTAACAACAACAAAAACAAGTAGCATTTAATTGATTGGTAATTGCAAATCAACTTACGATCCACTGCGCAATGTCCCTTTCGACTGCCCATGCCTCCAAATTCTCTTGGTTGATAACTTGGATTGATTCTCGATCAACTGTCCGAAGAGGCGTCACAACAAACGACTCTATATCTTGCCACAGCATTTTGGAAATTACTCAATCACTTGTTTTTCACAAACTCAGAAAAAAATAGTTAATTTGTCAAAACTGAGATCTTGTCAAGTCACACAAATTATCACACTGGCCGAATTTGAATCTTCACATAATTTAAAAAATAAAATATTGACCATTCGCGAACACTTTTATTGTCTAATTCTTATCTTTTTACACTCCGCGTTGTTTTCAGAAAATCTTTTAAATTAAAATGAAGCATTAAATCCGATGTTGTTTTATCGCCTTTTAGTTTAGTTATGATTATAATTAAATATCAGTAGACAGTGCTAATTCTCAAAAATTAACTATACTTACTAAACAAATACCGACACTAGATACACTTTTTACTGAACAGGAAAATATAAACGAGTTCGGTGGTTCATGCAATCAAATTCCGAATAAAACCAAATCTCCAGCACATATAGGACAGTAATAACAAACCAACGTTGATTTTTAATACGTGGGTGATGGCGATATACACTACATGGAATTATGCAAATTGATGTTTCTGCATGCAAATTGATATACTAACAGTTACATGTATCTTTAATGCATGCACAACATGCATTTCACATCTTCTCGCCTACTGCATGCATTTATGAAACGCCGGGACGATATGAATCAAATGCGAGCACAAACACAAGTAGACCATCAGTCAGTTAGAGCTCAGTTGCCACATCCCGCAACCTTGGTTGCGTTTCAACGCAACCTCAAATCCCTTTGATTGATTTAACGTGGTTAGGTATTGCAAAAATCGACCCCCCCGTTGCAAGGTCCGGGATAATTTTCAGCCTAATTCTGAATGCACCATCGTAATCAGCGCATTCGTTTTGGTATAGATACCAGCTTTCAACACCTATCGATAAAACACTTCGAATAAAATTAAAAATTAAAAAATATGCCATACCTAACCATGTTAAAATTAAATT
>VYYJ01000995.1:0-38825 GCA_021029165.1 Cyphoderus albinus
TTTTTTCTATTGTATTGCTTCCTGACGCCAGAATGTCATAAGCAGAGAGAGAGAGAGGAAGACGAAATTGCGCCATTCATTTCATTTGACTCGTTACTTTAATAAGTTGGTTTCTATTATCAAGGAAGACAATAAATCTATTTACTCTTTAGTAAACCGAATAAGCGGAGTAAAAAATAGACAGTCTACGGTAAAAGAGGTAGCAATTGCCTGTGGGTCGGAAGATATTCCGTCCACATTAAACAATATTAATGCCCATTTTTCCAAAATCAATAGCACGTATGAACCACTAGGAGATATTAAGTTAGTGGAAATTTCCAACATGACTTGTCTCAGTGTAAATGAACTTACAGTACTAAAAGGCTTTGACAATCTCAAACAAAACAAATCTAATGTACCTGGCGCCCTGCCTACAAAGTTACTAAAACTGGTGGCCGTAAATATTATACCTATGTTTACACATATTGTGAATTTTAGTTTTAGCAGTTACCAGTTCCCATCTGAATGGAAAAAAGGTTACATCACCCCACTTCACAAAGACGTTAATATTATCTCAATTGACAACCTCAGGCCCATTACTCAAACTAACATTTTCAGCAAATTAATTGAAGGGTTTATGTATAATAGAATTTACAGTCAAATAATCAATAAGTTAGATAAAAATCAGTTTGGAACTGTTAAAAAGTCATCCACTGTACATTATCTTGTCTCTCTGTTTGACTTTATTTTAAACGCCCTCAACCAACCAAATACATATGTCATCCTCGCCCTGCTTGACATGTCAAAAGCATTTGACCTTGTAGATTATAGCGTTTTAATCAGCAGATTAATTGAGCTGAATGTTAATTATCATGATATTTACTGGGTTGCTGAATTTTTGAGAAAAAGACAGCAATGTACAAAAGAAAAAAACATGATTTCAAATTTCTTACCTATTTCAAATGGGACGCCACAAGGAACAAAAATGGCGCCAATGCTTTTCATTTTGTTAATTGACAAAATATTGCAAAAATTCAAGTCACGGTTTGAGGAACGCAGCACTACAATGAAAGCATATGTTGATGATATGGGTATAGTGGAGGTAGTAAAGTATGATAATCCTCCAAAAATGAATGAATATGTTAATTATATAAATGCGTGTATGAAAGAAAACAAAATGTGTTTAAATGCAAAGAAAAGTGGTATCATTGTTTTTGACAATTCGAAAGATAAGAGATTTAGTAATCCAAAAATTGTTGTTGAAAATTCCGAAATTCCCGTATTAAATTCAAGTAAACTACTGGGTGTTATAATAAATAAAAAAGGAGGATGGTCTGACCATGTTAATTATGTATATGAGAAAACATGTAAAAAATTGTATATAATACGTAACTTAAGAAAAATAGGATTAAGTACGATACATCTAACTTCTATTTATACATTGTACATTCGTAGTATTCTTGACTATTGCTGCATTCTTTGGGCTTTTAATATTAGCAATGAATTAGAAGAAATGCTACTTTCAGTTGAGCGTAGAGCATTAGCTATAATAACTCGGAGGTACGTAACCAGAAATAAGTACAATGAAAGTTGTCTAAACATAAATTTAGAAACCCTTAACGAAAGACGGACAAATCTTCTTAAAACGTTCGGGCTAAAATTACTGAAAAATGATCGGCTCAAATATTGGCTTGAGCCGTTTGTTATAGAAAGAAAGGAAGGTTATAGTTCTCGTTATAATAAAAATAGCTGTAACTTTAGATTAGTCCGTGGAAAGACGGAGAGGTATCGTCGATCGACGATTCCTGTACTTGTAAAATATTTACATGATAATTATTAGCTCTTAAACACCTTTTATATATGTATATATGTATATATGCTTTCACTAGTTTTTTTTCCTTTCCCTAAATTTATTTTTCTCAGCGCCCTTTTTTGGCTGCTAGAACCTCTTACATTAGTATAATCTTTATTAGTGCTTTTCGTAGCTCGTATGTCTCCGTAGTTTTTAAGCAAATTATCTCTTTGTATCACCTCACATCATTTTCGACATTGTTAACGTGTGACTATGATCGCTTGTATGTGAAAATTGAATTTTGTTTTTGTGCTGAATAAATAATAATAATAATAATAATAATAATACTTTACCGTTTTTTGTACGAAGCATGAATCAACAAAAAATATTACATAATAAAATGTTATATTTATTTTCTTTAACGACTTCTATTGCCACGTACTGCCTGCCACTTTCCGAAAGATTGGGAAAAGTACGAAGTACAAATAATACATTTCATTTCTTTTCCTGCTTTTTTGCTACATATCATCCATTTCGAACAACAACAAAAATGGCCTCGACGCAACTGAACCACTACAGCTACCATCATCCAACTTCCTCTGACAATGAAATGGTTGGGGGAGACCACAAGAACAAGACGAGTCAATAATAACAAGAATGAAGAAGAGAGGGAAGAAAGGACTGGCTGGGAGGAAGAAGACAATCCATGGACATACTTTTGTATAAAGTCATTGTCTGCCTTTTCCCTCCTTTCTCCTCGTCTACTCTATTTTTCTACTTCTCTATAAGTAAATAGGCAAAGACAGGAAACGAGGCAGAATTTGATACGAACACGATAATGTTGATAAGTAAATACATTTAGGAAATCAAGCCAAGTGGATAAGTACATAGTATACACGAAGTATTACAACGGTGCAACGCAGCAAACCCAGTCATGTATTATAAATAATAGTTCTAGTAATAGTACTCAACATAAGTAGATAGGCTTTTCCAAAGCCTCAAAATAGTAGACATTAAACGACTTTCTTCCAAGACGATATCCAATGATGATCATCATGATTACAATGAAAGTGAGCATGGAAAAAGAGTTGGTATCAGCAAAAAAGAATATGTAGACGGTTCGTTTTTTATTCAATATTTTGTGATATTAAATACGATGAAAAAGCGAAGACGCTTCTGCTGCCGGTGCTGGTACGGTTTGATTCGGATAAGTAGACGCAATTTGTATCTTTTCTTCGATATCATCCAATATCTGACTCGCTCCACTTCGTTTTCTTCTTTGTGAGGAAAAGTGGATTCATGTCATTGGGAATGTTGTGAAGCAATAATACTGTAACAGGGATGATGATATGCCCACGCTTACCTCAGCGGATATCATAGTGGTATGTTCTAATATTATGGCTCGCGTAACCGTAACCAATTTCATCATCAACTTCATTGAATCCCTCTCCGCTCGCTCTTTCCAGTCGTCGAACAAGAATAAAAGAAAAGTTAGCGGAGGAACGGGAGGAGAAGAAATGTAAAACCTGTTCGAGAATCAACAACGCCAGGGTAGCATCAGCGTGTGGATGCAGAATGCAGACTTTTGGTAAACATGGAAATTGAACATAATATAATATTGTGCACCGACCATAACGCAAATAAGTTTACCACAATAGAGGAGGATGATGATGGGAGAAGTAAAGGTTTTATTGAAAAAGAGACAGCAGTAGTCGACAAGCTAGACAGGAAGAGTACTACTCTCTCAGTTACTAACTTATTACTATTATTGACATGGCCATGCTACTATTTATAGAATCCAATTCCTTTTGTCAATAACATTTCTTGCTGCTAAACCTTCTCCAAGATAAAAGAACAATCCTGGGAAGAGGGCGTCTATTTTTATAAGATTGATGCAGAATCAATCTTTGGACAATAATAAAATACTTTGAAGCTGACGGTATCAAAGTATAATCATAGAAAATGTAAAACGCTGTTAAACCAAACCATGATATTTCGTTTTGTTTGAGAATGTCCGCCGAAACTAATACAAGAACCAACATCCTAGTTCAACATGGATATTCCTTTTAGAAGTCTTATGAAATGAAATAAAATATCGAAAACGTCTGACTCCCAGTTTTGACTTCTTTGTTATAATAAATAATGTAAGATACCATATATCATGTATTGACAAGTTCTTCAGGGCCACACACAGTCAAAGTCTAGTAAGCCTTTCTCTAAAGAAGTTTCACAGTCAACTTTTATATATTAAGGAGAGTCGTTCACTTCCTTCATCCTTCATTCCCTCCTTTCCTCCCACTACTCAAAAAGAAAGGAAAGAAAAAAATGCTTTTCATTTTCTCCTCTTAATAATAAAGAGGCGCAACGCAATACATTAAGTACAAAGGACAAGGAAATTCCTGAGTCGGAAATTCAAGGGTATTTTCTTCTCTTTCTCTCTCCTCTTCCACTTCCTTTCGCCTCTCTTTTGTCTTTGTTTTTGTCTCTGTCTTCCGAGATACTTACAGTCGTTTACTTCAAATACAGCTGGTTTCATCATCATGTTACCAAGTTCTGCCTCTTAAATACCAAGTGGAAAAGCACAATGATGTAATCCTCGAGTGAAGCTGTTTTGGCTTTTTTATGATGTGAATGAGGAAGGCTTTTGAAGACGCGTCTATATTTCAGAGGATGGCACGCCATACTTTTACTTCTAAGAACATAATACACCAATTGCAATGTTAATAATACAAGAGTGGAAAACTCTTTCGAGTGGAGCGTAATTGTGTATCATTGTGCTGCTGTGTGTACGTTTGCCGAGCTTTGATTTCGGTGGAAAAAAGTCGACGCAATGCATACTTTCTCCGTTTTCTCTAAGAAGAAAAGTCTCGAGACATCATCGTGGCTCGATGGTTCGTTGACTGCATTTAGGGATTAGAATACTCACAGATAGGCATTAACTTCTCCCTCATTCATTTTCACATGATGCACATTTTCACTTCGCTTTCTCATATCAAAACACAGACTTTACGAGAGAAAATATCAGTCTAAAGAAAAAGACCATCACTGCTCCATGCTTTGTCATTTTCTTCTTTCAAACTTTTCTCTCCTTTCCCACTGCATGTGTTTTTCTAAAAAAAGGACCTGTCCTGTTTTCTTCCTCCTTCTCCCAGCCTCTCGTGTCTTGCTTTTAAATGCACTCCAATGAAAAACATGAGAAATGATGAGATTTTATGGAAAGCAAGAAGTGCATCCAAGAAATCACTCCGTCAACTCGTATCTTCCATTATGCACATTTCCATTTCTCCACGGAGCAAAGAAGCTCTTGATTTTGAAAATGGTCTTTTCGTGTCTTCTTCTGCTAGTCTTTTCTTATTATCGCTTCTTAGGGAAGAGTTTACAATTTTTTCACTTCACTGAATTTTCCCTCATTCATTCAGCCAGTCAGTCCGGGAGTAAATAAATAAAGTTTGTCGCTCTTTTCCGGTCGCAGCAACAAAATGCACTTTTATTGCTTGGTTAAACGCTCTGTTTATATTTTCAAATTTCATTAAAAATCGTGTGTTTTATTGTGTGGCCTGGTCGTTCTGCTTGTCAAAACTGTCTCCGAATTATTTGTTTCGCTGCTTGTGTCCTTTTCATTAGTTTAGTTGTGACAGGCAGCCTGACAGTGCGGGTGGTAACACTGAATCGGTCGTCAACTCTGGCAGCTTTCCCTTGTAAAATGCATGTTACGAGCTCAGTGTCCGTAAATTTTCCCCACGCTGCGACAATCTCAGTTCAATTCCATCGTCAGTTTCAGACAGTTGCATTTAATGCATTTTATACTTCCACCAGAGAGCTTTACGCATTTAATTACTAGCATGATCTTGAGATTTTTTGTTCGCGTCCAGACTGGTTTCGATGCAGTGCTCACCATTAAAAGATTTTTTTATTTCTTCTCAAGTTCATGTGAAATGGCGAATGTGACTGGATGCAGACAGAACTTCATTGAGCTCAGTGGAGCTAAGTTAAGGCATTAGTTTCACTCCGCCGCGGCCACTGCACTCATAATTTTCTAGAGTTTTCTCTCCTTTATATTATTGGAACATGAGAAATGTGTCCATGAAGCAAAATCTTGACATTTCACTGAGGATGTATTTATTTTTACTGCAATGCACCGACACTTTCTCTTTTCTCTTTGCTTTAGCAATAATCTCTCTCCTTTTTCTACTACCGAGCAGCTCTGTCCTTGTATCTGGTGAGAATCAAGAATCAAGTCATTTGCTCTTCCTAGTCACTGAGAGTGGGTTCACACCAAGAATTCCTTATGAGGCGTTCATTCACATTCTTAAAGATGATACTAACAACACGCTCATGGTTCAAAGTATGACTTGAGTTTTGAAAAACATGGAATTCTATGGAAAATGCGCCAATGCCTCGGTGTCCCATCCCTGACTATGCGTCATGTTTATTATTCTGTCTCTCAAGAGTCGCTCTTATTCTTGTGCAGCAACATCAGACGTCTTAAAGCAACAAAATAGTGAAAGTGTAAGGAAACTTTTCTTTATTTTTTGTACTTGGTTCAGACCATACACTATTAAGTTAAGATAGTTACATCGCTTAGCGGCGAGTCCTACTAGTTTTCCTGCTAAAATAAAATATTGTCTGTGAATAAATGAACATTACCAAAAGAATTGCCAGTTTAACCATTGCACTGCGTTTTACAGGAGCGAAACGGGGAGGCCATGAGTCATGAACATGAACAAATATAAAATTGTCTTTAGTATTGTCATGTGAGTATACCTACGCCGACAGCGAAGAACGAATGAGAACAAATTGGATAAAAACTTTTTGACACTTTCCTAAAGAGTCGGTCTGTCGACGTGGTTTAATATCAAAATTTAAATGTTAGTGCACCAGTCTGAATATAAAATCCCTTAATAGATAGCTTGTCCAGACAATTTGTTTTACTAATGATGGTGAACCACGTGAGAGAACCCAACATTAGCATGACTTTCTCCTGGAAGCTCACTGTGTGCAGTCCCTTCATAAAGGGTAAGCCTCTAACAACAATAATAACGAGGAGGAACTAGAAACGGTTGTATTTGACTTGTGAAAATTTCCGTCCTCTTTTATTTCCTTTTCAGTTGTTAACTCTTCTGGGAAAGAAAATGAGTCTCGGAATGGCTCATACGTGATCTGATTCTACTTAAAACAGTTGAGTGCTGTTTTCAAACAAACCAAAATGCTTTTTGATTATTGTTTACTGCAAGTTTACTATGCAATTTGACATACCTTCAGGTACCGTCTGATGGAGTCACCTTTTTATTTTTATTGCTGCAAGGTATGTGCACTGTGCGCTTTGCGTTTTTCGAGTCCATATAAATACATTCCATTTATTCTTCAATTTTTGTATTCCACTCTTCCAACTTATTTTATCATTAAGCCATTTTATTACACTCTCTTTTACCTTGCCTGGAGAAAAATTTACTTCTAGTGGAGAGCCAAAGTGCCCACCCTCTTAGAGTATTGTGCTTAAAAGTAATGAAGCGGAAATTTGAGCTCCTTGTCTCATTTTCCTTTTTTCTCTTAACAAAGCCGCCCAGGATTACCAAAGTTCTGGTGCAACGCTCTTTTTTCTTTCTGTTTTCACATTGGTATTTCTCTCCTCGTCTGCATAACATTCATGCATTTTTATAACGTGAAAGAAGAAATTCTCTCCTTCTCTACGGTCTTGGAAGCTCTGCTCCTGAGACGGATGGTGAAGTTGATAAAAATCTGGGAAACAGGAACCAGGTAGAGAAAACTGTCTGGAAGTTGCATCACTTAATGCTGCACTGCACCACTCTTGTTTTATCATCATCATCTTTCTCAGTCTCATGCGTCTTGAAAATTTCATGTTACATACACACCGCGTACCGTTCATATATCAATTCATTACTGTACTTTTCTGATGGAATCATGGAAAAAATGAAAATTGTCTGCTAAATCCTCCCCTAAGCTTCACCTAAGTATTTCCTCAAAATACAAAAGTAAAATCGACTGCGAAAAAGATTTTTTTAAAGAAAAGACTGGCTGATAAAATATATTTGATATGATAGAAGAGAGTAATACAACTACATTCAAGGTTTTCTCTCACTTTCATCATTCTCCATTTTTATTACAGAAGGGTAATAATGCACTCCCAATCTTGGACTGGAAGTTTGGCATTGACATAAAGCTAACCTTGAGCGGAAGAAGCACGTCTTTCTCATATATTTCAGCTGGTGCTCCATATTATTGCCAAGTCGAATTTTATCATGTCAGATTGCTTATTTATATTTTTCTCAGGAATCCGATACAAGGTAGACATGAAAACTGAAACCGAACCTCAGTTTCAGGATTTGTGAAACTCATGGACAAAAAAGTGATGCTAATAATNTATTTATATTTTTCTCAGGAATCCGATACAAGGTAGACATGAAAACTGAAACCGAACCTCAGTTTCAGGATTTGTGAAACTCATGGACAAAAAAGTGATGCTAATAATGTTAGGTACATGGCAAAGAACACGTGAAGAAACACCACTCGCTTTTTTGGTGGAAACGTGAAACACGTTTATGGCCCATATTATTTGATGAAAAAGTGAGAAACATATGAAATAGAAGGAAAAAAATTACACCAAGTAATTTTTTCGTCAATCCCACATTTTTCGTGCACCAGTGGTGCTTTTATGATAGCGTGTACTCCACTGGGCCGCACAGATTATTACGAGATGATATAAAACATGCATATATTATTATTATTACAAGATGTGAGATTATAGGAAACAAGGAAAATAGCGTTAAACGAAGTTAAGCTACTGTGACGATAACCACTGCGCCACTGGCGGCGGTACGCTCCAAGTCCAGGGAGGCTACTTTATGACCTAATGCGGACTAGAAGTAATAGTACGGCTTTAGAAGAATTATACATTTTCTCTTCCTGGTTATTTTTTCCATTCTCCATTTCCAAAGTCAGTTCCAGCTGCACCACAAAATATAGTAGCATTGATATTGCCGGCCTAGCAAAACATAAGAAACGCCGCCAGAAGAATAAAAATACATGTGATGATAATATACCATAAGGATATTCCATTTCGCTTATCATCCTCTGTGCAATTCTCTCTAGTTGTTGTTTGTGCTGGACGATCTTTTACTGGAATCACATGGGAAATATATGTATGAAGACTGAAAGTTGAATGAAGCACAAAAAAATATTATCCGGAAAAAAGTCTCGTTTGCCGTGGAGAGAAGAGAGAAACTGGAACGAGAGCGAACGGGTTATTTATATATTATTGTGGTGAAGTGGAGGCAGTGGCACAAAAACTAAATGCAATCGTTCCACCAAATCCAGCAGGCTCGCTTCCAGTGGATTGTATTAATAGAAAGAACAGGTCTGCAGGCAGAGTTGTAGTTGTGTGTGACTGATATTATTGTAATGGAGGGATTGTATTACCTTGATCGCTCGAGTGGGACGTTGACTCGATTGAGACGAACTCACTTCCGAGATCTGGAACGAGACAAAAATTATACTTGTATTATTACACAGAACACAATGAATACCTATACCCAACACTATGACATGCTTGTCGTATTTTTCTTTTTTATACGCTAACTTGTACTGGCTTCCTTTCTAGTTCCTACCAAAACACCAAAAAATACCTTTTCCCGTAAACACGGATACCCCGTAAACTGTACCTTAGTTATGGTTCTATTACGCGTTTCTTATAAAAACACCAATCCTCTTTCACTCGCTCCACGTGAAAGAATCAACGTGGCATTGGCATTAGCCGTCCAACCATTTTTGATATTGTACAACTGTAGTGACAGTGAAATATATTGTACCTACCCTACGCACTAAGTCTTTGGAAAGAAAAAAACTTCTCTTTTTAGTTTTCCCTTTCTGTCTGCCATTCTAAACTTACTTTGGCTTCTTCAATTCCACTTGTTTTCTTTTTTTCCTTTCAAAGATTAAGACAGAACCGAAATAAATTGGTATTGCGTTTTTTTCACTCGTGAAATTGGAAAAACAAGAAAGAGAAGAGGTGCTGGAGACTAATCTATCTTGTCCCTTCACAACACTAAACCCAAACACCAAGTAAAAGAGAAGCAAAACAAAAAGAGGAGCAAGAGAAAGCCATAGAATTGGTGCACTTTTCTGCTGGGGAAAGTACTAATGCGGAAGAAAAGCACATGTGCTCATTTGACTCAGCCACTCACAATGGGGTCTATTTATTTCCATTCGTAGCTTAACTGTAGCCGCCAGTGCTAAATGCTTGCAATTGCTTGTCCTGTGAAGGATAGCATCCATGCATGTTCTAGTAGGATAATAGAACGTGCCTGCTTCAATTACAATTTTTTCTCAACGCACTACTAATATCTGCATTGTATTTTTGTTATCTCAGAATACACTCGGGGCCTTCGAAAATGGAGAAAACTCACACTATCATCTCAACTAATACCCAAATACATAAGTCGAGTTAAGCTAAACTGGAAACTCGATCATCATCATCATCATTTTCCATGAATCGCTCTTTTTTTATGCTGCTCGATTGCAGCTCTTCTGTATGAAGGACTAACGTGAGATCAAAAGGCTTTTGTGATAACGTATTACTATTACTATTATAATTATTATAGTCAGTTGTGCTGTGAATGTATGTCGTTTAAGGTTTATATCGACAGCACACGCTTGCCGTTGCACGTTGCTGCTCCAAAGAAGGATTAAAGAACATTAGCCCGCGAAAATATCGTTAATTTTCCCTTCTTTACAGAGGCTTCTCTACTTTTGTTCGCCCAGGCTCCTCGCCCAGTTTTTTGTGTTGTCTTTCATTACTTACGACGACATTGGAAGGAAACGTGCATGAGGTGGTGGCGACGATGATAATGATGAGGAATTTGAGTGCGCCTGAGGAGGAGATCCGAAGGAAGCAACTTCCAATCTTTTATTTCCATCCCAGTTAACCACCAAGAAAAAAGAAAGCAAAGAGATATGTGTGCACTGGAATGACTCTATTCTCTTCTTTCTCTCTGCAAAGCGTGGCTAATATTGAAAAAAGCTAACGATGAAGACGGGGAAAGGAAGATGAAGTGAATGGTGGGAAGGTACACATGCACACAATCAAAAAGGAGGCAAATGAATGAAAATAAAAGGGCAAAGGCAGAGCAGAATGATCACTAATACAAACATAACATAACGTAACGTAGCACAATGCCCTCGTAGAAGCTCATCATCATCATTATTGTGAACATGGCCTTGTGTCTCAGTTAGGAGTGTGAAGTGAAAACGTAGATCACTTTTGCTCGGTGTTTCGAAAAATAGGCCAAAGGGCCATCTAATTCAAGCGTGATGTCATTCCGACGACTAAACTGCTGGAGCAAAGAAAACAGGAGAGAAAGAAAGTGAAAGCGACAAAAGAGACAGACGTAGGAAGAAAAGAAAGAGAGCAAAACGGGAATGCATTAAATTAAGATAGCAAAGGAAGGTTTTGAGGAGACAGAAAAAGAAATGGAATCGATCATGTGTAATAAAGATATACAGTGGCGGAGCAGGGAAAACCAGTCTCACAATTCACACTGACGACAACGACGTGAACTGTTCAATTGGCTCCCTGGTTAACCATTATACACGGTGAGAAACGGAAAACTTTTTCTCTTGCCTTTGCCTTGGGTATTTTTACACTTGCTTTTCCTTGAATGAGCGACATGCATACGTAAATTTTTTACTTGATTGAATAAAATGTGTATGGTTGTGCGGTCATGTATTTTTGATCGGAGGTGCAACACCAACGTGGCTGCTGTTCTGTTGCACTTCGATTTCTATTTTCTTTCCATTGAACTAGCTCCCTTTCATTCTTCCGACTCATTGCCCACACACATACATACAATATGACTGTTTTTATTTCACTGCTGGTTTCACTTTCACTGCAATTTCGGGTTTTTGCTTTTTCAACTCAGTGCCAGCTGCACTATTTCACTCAAGTGCAGTAGCCAGCAGAAAGTGCAGTTTTTGATGTTTTCATTACTCTGCCCCATTCAATTCCATTCTTTATCCCCGGGTGCACCATGAATTTTAATATGGTCTCTTTTTCTCGATTCACAGCATCCAATTCTCATTTCTCATCATTTCTGATCCAATGCACCCCTACGGTGTCATTGTTTAGACTGCTATGAATTGACTGGACTCATTTTCAGCTACCCAAAATGGAAACATGCCAATGCACGTAGAACTGCAGTGTGATGCAGCGTCAGCAGTTAACGGAAAAAGTGGAACGATTTTCTGGTCAGAATGAAAACAAAAGATAAAATAAATTTGGAATTGAGCATTGATGTGATCTAAGTAGCACACAGTATCTACAAAGTCCAAAGTATTCGCAAAATAAAATAGTTTCGTCGTAGTTCCTTTCTAAAAGCAAGATTTACGAGATGGGTTTACTTTGGAATGACAAAGAAAAGAAAAATCCTAGCAAATTGTTCAGTCTCCAGTCTTCTTCAGTTGTCTCTAGTTTTCCTTTCTAGATAGAAGTAAATTCTAATTCTAAAACAAATGACTTTCACACGACACAAAGACTTTCGATTCCATTCCATGGTGCCGAATTAAACCTAGAGAATTAAAGTAAACACACTTCGCTCTTCTGCTCCATCGTCATTCTCAAGTTATGTAAATGAAAGAACAGCACCAAAGAGAAAACTTTGAGAATGAAATGTTTTTGTAGAAACTTAATGAATAAATACTGCATCCTTTTATCGTGCATGTGTGAGAGCGTGTAGCGTGTGTTTATGTTTCGAGATGAGGATTAGCCTATTACTTACAACATTTTTAATTAGTCGTTCCATGCTCATTTAATTCAGGAGTAAACTTTGTTTGTAGGGTTTCTTTTCTTGTGCTGCGTTCCCCTCCTTTGCATTGCATCTGCTTGCTTAACTGCCGTTAATAAATGACTGAATCCCAAAGCTCTTCATCTTCCTCAATTTAGTGACGCCATTCACATGTCATGTTTAACTACATTCATCATTCCTCCGCGTTCCTTCTCACATGCACACATAATACTTCCATGTCCCAAAATTTTGCAACAAATTGAGCCACTCCGGCACCGAACCGTCCCTACCCAAGCATCACAATCAGAGATAGAGACAAGAAGATTAACTAATTCCAAGAAGTCAATAAAACGGAACAACAACAGCGAAGAAGACACAAATAAAAATGCGGAACTATAAAAATACAGAAATTTGATACAAGCACGAAATCTCCTTCCAAAACCCTCCACCTTTTCTAAGCTTCATTTTATCTTTTCATGTGTCAAGTAAAAGCAAAATATGTACGAACCTGCTAACGAGCAACTAACAAGGCTCAAAGGCTTCTTTCCTAATAACGTGGCACTCGCCATTTCAAAAAAATACATACAATGTTTCTCTTTGTCAAACCGACCACAAAAGTAGAAACAAAAATAACCGTGCTTCACTTGTCATGCCAAGCAGAGAAGAAACGAAAAGATAAGGTAACGTGTAGGGATGTGGAAGGTTGAGAAGCCATAAAAATTACAGCCTAAACAACTGCTAAATTGAACCTTTCCTTCTTTTAGTTACATGTGACCAATGAATACATCTCCACCACTGCAATTTAGTTATACTTTGTTTAAAAATGGTTATTTTCTTATTACACAGCACAACACATGTGCATCACTATTCACTTTTTAGCACACACTAGAAAGAAATTTCTCCTTGTTGAGACAAGTCAGCAGCAACAAAGAAACAAAAAAATATTCTCGGAAAGGCTTTAAATCATCAACATTGTTTTATTGTTTTTCTTCTCTCTTTCTACTATTTTCGCCTAGGTTTGAGATTTGCAAAAAAAGTTTTAGTTGAGTTGGAGCTGAAGTGACCCGCTGAAGAGAAATTATATGTTGTTAGAGTTGTTACTTTTGTTTCTCTTGGGTTTGTCCTGAGCAGAACGAAACCATAAAGTACAACTAGTTAACAATTTCTTCTGTTCATTTTCAACTATAAACAATTTCCCTCTTGGTTATTACGAAGTTGAAGCCACCTAATATTTTTCTCCGTTTTATTGCCACGCTCTGCTCTTTGTTCCGTTGGCTGTAATGAATTTTCCCTATTTTATTACGAGCATTACGAAAATTGTAAAAAAGAGCGAGGTGCAATAAAACCATAAAAATCTCAAAACAATAATATAAGCCAGTCTAGATAGTTGAGAAATGTCTTTTTTGCGTTTTGTCGTTTTTTTCGTACAAAAGTTACGATTTATAATAAATAGTTGTTGTTGAGCAAAAATGTTTTCTTTTTTAATTCGCTTACCTCGGCAAAGACCGCCAGTGCAGTTGGCAGTCATAATATCCTTTCCTGTGCAGGGGCGTCCGCCATAGGTCGGAGGAGGATTTGTACATGATCGTCGTTTATGGTGCTTACAGTCGGGACCACAGATCGACCAAGTGGACCACGTTGACCATCGTCCATCAGTTGCTGGAAAAAGAAAATAGGTTTAGACATTAACTTCATGTGTACAACACAACATTTCTTGAATGTCGTAATTTTGCTCGCAATTTTAGATTTTATGATTTTTCTTGTTTTCTGTCATCATAAATTTTCTCGTCGTCGCTCATTTTATTTTAAACCATTTATTACCTAACTTCCTACAGTCACGAAACTGATAATGATGAAGAAGGAATGTGTGTTTTTATCACATGCAAATCAGCCACGTAGCAATTTGATACATCGTCCTCCTCCTCATTGAAACCATAATAAAATAGTTTTATCGGCGAAAAGCGAGAAATTTGCCTCCTCATTATTATTTGCTGTGTAACCCGGGCTAGACTGACAAACTGAGATATATCTCGCCTCATTCTGTGCCAAAACGACGAAATAAAAAACCGCAATAATACAAGAAATAAAAGAAGCACAGTGAATAATACAATCTTGGGCCGGGAAATGAGCACTTCTCTGGATTTATTGAAAGGAGAAGATCACTTTTTGTAAATGCTTAAGCCCGACTTATAGACAGCCAACTAGAGATAATGTACAAAAAAGAGTCGCAAGGAAATTTCGCATGTCAGAAACATCGATGTGGGAAATCCATTAGTTTAAAAGTTATAAGGATTGCAGCCAAAAAGTCATGATGTGCTTGGATGCGGAAGGGAGCCAAGAACGAGGAGACTCCATGGAATTTTGGAAGCTTACGCGGGTGTCTGCTCTGCTGGTGCAGTGCCTGTGTTTTATTTACTTCTTGAGAGGCAAGTAATCAAACGGCACACAAACTACAAACTGCAATATATTTTCCCATTTGCATATCACGATACTCGCATTGTTAGGGTAATGATATTTGTGTTCAGTTGGGAAAGGTGAAAAACATGTACATTTTCTTCCTTTCTTTTCCTCTTATTTTTACATTTGATATGTTCCAGAAAAAGTTTCCAACCAGACACAGACAGCCTTCTTGCTCTTTCCTTGTTCCTTGGGAGAGACGAAGAAAAGCAGTAAATGAAATTTTCGTATAAATCTTCCCTGAAAAAATTTACTGCATCGTGATGCTTCTTCCACTACGTGTCAGTTTAACGGAGGTGGCGGTTTTTGCGGCACCATACCATACCACCACAAAATACTGCTATAATGTTACCCTGAATTCGGAGCGGAAACAGCAGGGTGCAATTCATTGCATCACATTAGAAAAGCACTCTTTCTCAATTTCCCAGTCAATAATAATAATGGCGTTTGCTCTCTATATGGCACTTCTAACTGTATCTATCCACCATTTGGGTAAGTGAATAAACATCATCCTCATCACATCGCCATCGTCATTGGAAGTAACCAAAGAAATGTGAATACTTCCATCGTGTTCAGTCAGTTAAAGCAATTTCTTATGTACCATTACGCACTTCTTCATGTGAACGAATATTTCTTTTTTCTCTAAAATTCAATACCGGCAATCTTTTTTTCGGTAGGTAAAAGGACTGAAATCCGTTGAGACTTCACTATTGCAAGGGTTTTCTAATAAGTTTTTTGGTCTCCCAAGCAAGATGACTTTGGCATTGCACTCATTTCCAGGAGCATGTATGGCATCACCAGGCGGAAATAACGTTCAGAAAAAGAAAACTCTCAAATTTTTTGTTTGTCCTATTACTAAGCAGACGCACATTAACGACGATGCACGTTGACTGTTGTATACGAAAAGTGTCATGTTCTAATGTCAATGGTGATTTAATTGGAGTCATATTTTACATGGAATATTGCGTAAAACATGGTGGTATATAAAACCTGCTAATATAACTACCGTTATTATTATCTCCGCGTTCGTCTTACTTTATTTTGGTGACACGTTATGGGCGTCTATGTTGCAATAAACATTCTCAGAATTTCTAGGAGAAAGATAGTGAAGCACCAAGGAGTAATAGTTGCCAAATAGTGAAAAAACAACTTGGGTGACCTCTCTCTCCTCCTTTACACGGAAATCTTTTCGGAGCTTCCAATAAATATCTTTTTAGTGAGGCAATGATATCAACACAAAGAGGAAGCATTACAGCACACAGATTCAACAAAAATATAATGTGCATTCCAGCAATTTACTTTTTCTGTCTTATTTTATTTTATTTTCCCATTTTCCAATTCGAAAAGGATATACTGGGTGAACGACATGGAAGTGTAGTTTAGAGCAAAGACCTTTACTTGATATAAATGGTGTTCACGATCTTAAGAAATTCTCTTGTTTCTTCCTTCCATTTTCACTTTCTTAAAAAAGCGCTTTCATTTGGAAACAACATCATTTTAGATTTACGTTTGATTCTTTTTCTCTCAAATCTTTTTGAAATGGAACGGGCAGGCGTTACTTTTTGCTTTCAAGTATTAAGTATACTTAAGCAAAGTTGATGATGATGTTTGTAGGTGTGTGTGTGCAGAATTCATGATGCATGAATACAAACATATGTACACGCCAAAAACATCTTATCATCATCAACATCATTCCGTTCCACACCCGGCTCTGATGGAATCTAGGAATCTTCCTCGGAAAACACCTTAATATACGCAGTTATTCCATTCCACAATCTCCAGTATATCTCTGAGGAGGAGTTTTCTGTCCAAACGAAAAAATGTATAAATAGGTGCTGAAAAAAAAACAACTTTCGAGAAAGCCATAGAACGGAGTATGATGTGATTTTACAAAATATGTGATCCACTTTTCGCACGTTTTCTCCATCATCCCTGATTCCACCCAGGAAAAGAATAAGAATACTTAAATAGATAGTGAGAATAGCCAACAACAACAGAAGCAGGCGAAGCGGCGGCAAGAAAATATCGTTTGCAGTGTGCACACACTTAAAAAACTAGAGTGAGTGAATCCCGCAAAAATCCTCAATTTCCAATGCTCTCTGCATGTTTCCATCATGATCATGAGATCTCCACGCTTTACCGGAGACCACAGCAGCAGAATACAAAAACATTAACATCTTCGTTTCTCTTTTTACCATCACAAGATCAACCCCACCGTGCTACAATTTTCGTTACGTGAAACACATTTTTAAGCACAGGTCTCAATCTCAGTTCCCCAGGCGTTACCTACAGTGGCGATGGCGGCATGGAATGTGTGCACCCCGACAGTTTCAAATTTCATGATATCACCATCAACATCACTTCTCATTTCATCTCATCATGATGAAACAAAAAAGTTTGCCATTTCCGTATACTATTCCGTCAAATCCGACACTCCTCCTTGATTTCATTTCGAATTCTTCGGAATTACTCAGTGTGTCATATTGGGAAAGAACGGTGAATGCCTGCCCGCTACCACGGAGATCAAACACGCGAGGAATTTTCAAGTGGATCGTGTGAATTTCTCAAGACGACAATCTTGTGGCAAAACACGTTGCTGCAGGTTTCGTGTAAAATAAGAAACAAAATTGAGTGGGAAGGACGGAACACAGGTAAAAAAATCGACAACGCAATTCCATCATCATCATCATCACCACGAATGAAAAGGTGTGGAAAATAAAATAAAAATTGTCACACGCAGACTTCCAGAGTTAAATAAAATGACAACTATATACTTCCAGCAAAACGCGTCGGAAATGCATTTTTTCGAGTTGCAGCAAGCAACGCATCTTGGAGTAAATAAAAAATTGAATGAACGAAAATAAAATAGGGAAAAGATGATGGTCGTTGGTTTGGTTGGGTGGTTGTAAAAAGATAAAAAGAAAAAAGCTCAAATCTCACTTGTCATTTTCACCCGATTTCTGCAACGACTATCCCAGAATAAAAAAGTGTGATACTATCTGGAAGTACAGCCCACCACCAGCAGAAGCGCAAGCCTCTTCACTTTATTTCCCAGCTCTCTATAATAATATGCTTATCTACGCACGCTGAGTCTCAACTAAAAACCGCACAGAACAAATGTGAAGACTGATTTCTATTTTTAAACGAGGATGAAGAGTGAAGTGAAAAGGAAAACAGAAAAAAGCAGTAAAGAAAGAGAGGAAACCCACAGTAAAAGTCCTCCAGAGAGCTTGGAATTTCTTTTCTTAGGTGGCTGTGGCTCACACGAGCCATGAAGAAGTCCTTCAGATTTTCCTCTTTATCTCTTCATTTTTACATCACCAACCACTTTTCATTCTATTTCATTCTTTTCTTTTACCTTCCGATCTTATCGTGTTTTACTGTTTTTATCCAAGTTGCACCCGGACGCAATACATACTTTTAGCTTTCTCGCTACTGAAATTCTACATAATACCGTAGATTTTTATTTTACTTGAGTGCTTTATAAGGATGAATGTATATTGTAGCGTAGCAAAAAATGGAGTGCGTGTGGAAACACTTGAGAGAGGCTTCCTCTCTACCATTTTCATTTTCCTCTTCATCGTTACAGCCGTCGTAAGTAACAACACAAAAACCATAAGCCACACACATAAATACACAGTTACATTTTACTTGTACGTGTAAAGATTGCTTTCATTTTTTTCTTCTCTGGATTGGATTGGATCAGATATTCGATAATGCCTTATATACTTTCTAGCTGGAAGCGGATTGCTTATGTTTTAGGTGTGTGTGTGAATGTGAAACTGATGATGATAGAGACATTATATTATATCGTTGTCTGCTCTGCTCTGCCTGTTCTACTGGGTAAATATATTTTTGGGGGTGTTTTTTGCACACGTCTAGACAAAACTAGTCAATATGACTATAGACATTGTTAAAGAGCGAAAAAGGAAGAACGAAAAGGAAAAGATTGTTTCCGTGAAAGATCTTGTCACACGTCTACTCTAAAATCTGGCTTTCTCCGCCTGTTATAAACATCGCGTTTTACTTTGTGCATTCCAGGTTGAGTATCATTCTCGTAATCATCACAATCACCACATGATACAGTAAGGAAACCACTTCATGACGGTATAATCTTCCAATAGACGGTCGCAATCACAATCAAAAGAATCACATACGCTCACTCACAACTCACACACACTTGTCTTGTATTGTTCGCTGAAAATTGTAATCATAGGTAGTAGAAAAATAGATGCTGCGATCCTTCCCAGGATACTCAAGTCGAGAGTAAAAAAAAGAAAGCAAGCGTGGAAGAAGAGAAAAAATCCTGGAGCGAGTGTCGTTGTTGTTGATGTCGCCGTCTAATATTACACGAAGTTCAATAAAACGGCGACAATTTGACTGGCTTCTTATTTTCCACATCAAATCAAAAGAGTATCTCAAAAATAGCAACTACAATAATACAGCATTGTTGTTGTTACAACACAGCTCTTGCTTAAATCGAATACATCTTACAAAGCGAAGTGGAAATGAAAGAACGTTGAGTTGTAGTATTGTGGAGCAAAATTTTTTCCTCGGATGGATCACTCACTGACAAAAAAGAAACGCTACAAATAATTCTTTTCGTTCCAATAATAACGCAGCGGAGCAAGCACCATAAATTGCTCATTTTTTGCCAGCTTGATACTTTCTTTCGTTCTCCAGGAAAAGATAGGAGAAAAACGGAGACAGCATGTCAAGCAAAAATGAAAAGATGGAAAGGGTAAAATGGCAAAACACGTCTAAGCTCTTTCTCCACAATGATGATCGTTTTTCTCGCATTATTGCAATCATCCCATCACATCATCAAGATTCTTACAAGATATGCCCTGGTGTATGTAGCAAGCAGTAAGAATTCATTCATTCATTCACTTTCACTCTCTTGTTTCATTTCATTCTGTTTCTTCGTTTCAGAAAAAAAGAAGCGAAATCGAGTGTATTATTCATCTTATTGATATGATATTTCTTTGCCTGCGTCTTCGTCATCAAAACCCACAAAAGAAATGTGCGCTATCATCACCGCAATCAACCACTTCCTAAAAGATGTTATTTGTTTCATTTCATTCCGTGTACAAAATTGCGTTCTTTCGATATGTGAAAAGGTCCCGCAAATGGATATTCCACATCAGAGATCACAGAGAAAAGATAATATCCAGGCGCAGAGGTTTCAAGACATTTTTGGTCTCATTTGAGGAAGCAAGGCAGAGATTAATCTGTTAGCAAACAACATTTCGCGGAACAAACACATACACACACAAACGACCTTATAAAACCAGAAAATACCCCGAGAAACAAATGAGACATAAATTGTGCGTACGTGTGCGAACCCTTGTAACAAACGAAGGAAGAACGCGAGCACATGAAAAGTGTATATATTTAATCCACACAGACGGAGATGAATTGTGGGATGATGGCACTTTCTTCTTTCAGGGAAAATGAAAAGAAAAGAGGAGAAAATGAAAGAGACCGGGAGCAAGCAACTAGCCAAAGCACGGGAGGCAGTTCCTGGAAAGGTCTAACTGTGGGCAAGGTGATGTGATGCGATACGATATGAGATGTGACGACGTGCTGAAATGACAAGGAAATATCTTCAACATCAAATCATCCAATAAAATAAGTAGATCTAAAATAATAAAATAAAACAGAAGTCTCGATCCATTTCGTTTCTCCAACTGTAGAACACTTTTCTTTGTCATCATTCCATCAAACATTGTCCTGTACCATCACCAGTTCTATCACCATTCTTAACGGAGACAATCGCCTCGTCATAGTCATCACTTCATCACACAAGAGTCGTCAGAAGGCATTTTATTACACAAATTATTGGAGCTCTAGAGAGAATTGCTGTTTGAATTGGATGGAAGTGAAAAGTGAAGGCATTGCGATTGCACGGCGGCACGAGTCATTCTAATCACTACGATGTTTTTGGACTGGTGGCGGGTGACAATGTGGAAGAAGCTTCTCTTGACTGATGCTTATTATTTTGTTTCTTTTTTTCTTCCCCAGCTTGACTCTCGAGGCACGTCCGTCCTATCCCATCTCATCGCATCTCATCTCAGTATCCCTTGTTTACTCACAGAATGAGTCAGTAATTTGAAGTTAAAAGGTTTACACACTTTTAGAGAGGCGTTCCTCTGATTCACTAACTGCTCAAGAAGATAAATCTATTTACGTTATGTCGATGACAATGCCACTGCTTGTATATGGTGGAGAAAGAGATAGTACACACGCATCACATCATATCACACAGATACAAATTTTATTTTCCCCTCATTTTCTTATTCTTTACAGGGTGACAAGAAGGAAAAAAGGTCACATCGCATGGATCGGGAACATAACACGAGTGTATATGGAGCATCCCGAAAGCGATGAATCTCTGCAATTGCTTATGTACGTCTCTCATCTTTTTTATGATGGAATTCCAGATATTACGAGTAAATTCTGTTCTGTGCAGTGATTATTTAGTTTTGATATTACATTCACCCACTTCACTCTGTGCAAGGCGCGTGCTTTGTAGTCAAGTACTTTATGTGAGTCTAATAACTTAAGAGTCCAGGGAAAGGAAGCAGGCGGACCATGTGTTTTTGCATGTTCTTCCAGGAAGGAAAAGCCGATTATCTGGGAGACAGAGTAAGGAGCAAAGAGAGCATTACTCTTGTTCAGAGTTGATAAGAAGAAATGGGAATCAAACGACATCTAAATATGCACATTAATAGAAAATCAAAAAAGAGAGTGAGGCGAATGAATGGGGGACTGTCGAATTGAAATGGCACAATAGGAAACGGTGACAGAAGTAGGAATGAAATTTTTTGGAGGGTTAAAAACGAATTCTTGCACAAGTGGAGGAAAGAAGGAATGACAATCTCTCCTTTGGAAAATAACAGAAGTTGAAGCAATTTTGATGTAAGATAACGAGGAGAAAAGAAAAGAAAAACGTTTGTTGTTTTGTGCGGGCTCCGTCGTCCTGCTTCCTATCGCAGTATGAATGAATGAGGGCACCCGTACAATAATTCTAATTCCAGGCTACACATTCAAAAAAGTGAATTAAGACAGAAATTGAGCTCTGAACTGGATTTATTTTTATTCCTTCTTCGTCCTCAAGTATTTATCATATAGCTACTGGAGAAAGAAGGAAGGGATCGGGAAAATTTTATAAGAGGAGGAATGCGTGCCGGTGACTAAGACAAGTTGCCAGGGAGGGGCTGGATACGTTGACTGCACGAATGGTACATTTCACTTGAGGTTACGGCAAAAAGAGGGAAACGGAAAACCAACACGACAGAATCTACGATTGGAAATGCAATGTTGTTGTTTTGTGTAGGCAAGTCCTACCAGTTTGTGTCTGTGCTGGTGCCTGTGCTGCTGCTGCCTGCATTCTATTCAATTGAATGAATTTCAATTTTCTCTTTCTCCTGTTCTGCTTTTCATTTTTACTACTTCGGCATTGATGTGATCATATTATTGGTTCAGTTGAGCCAGCACAGCACTGGAAAAGATCAAGATCTAATCTGCATGCATGTTCAGAAATTTCGGGAAAAGGGCAGAAATCAAAGACGTGGGTGAAAGAAGTTCAGAAAAAAGTTCTTTGTTCAATTCAGTTGAGAAGAGGATTTGCATAGACGAGGAAAATATTTAATCGGTTTTTCCTCCTTCTGAACTCCTTCCGCCCACTTTACTTCATATTTACGTTCCTCTTTCCCTATTCATGATGATTTGCATAAAAGTACAAAGCGAGCGAAGAGAAAGATGGAAAAAGGAAGAATTGGGAGACAAGAGGCAAGGTTTGCATATCAAACTCATCCTTGCTAAAGCTTTCGCTGTGTTCAAAAAACTGCTTCACTCAATAAAGCTTGCTTTTGTCGCTACAACTTCTACTGCCCACTTATCATACGCCTGATTTCCTCTGTGCTTTGGTTCTGATTAAATAAAATTCTTTGTACATTTCAACACTTTTATTTTAAAAAAGTCCTTCATTTCTTCCCTTCCCTTTTAAAAAAGCGTATTGGGTTACTCGTTGTGAGTAAGTGAACGTACGGTAGAACACTTCAGTGATTGTAAGGAGCGTGAGATGATGCTTTTTCCTAACTCTTTCCTGGTGACAATTTAAGCGTATAAAAGGACATCCGTGTCACGGCGTTTCATTTCAGTTGCGACGCTGTGTGAAATTGAAGAGAGAAATAAAGAGGGTTAATTTCTTTATTTGATTTGTGATGAGTCATTGGAGCAGTCATCATCGTTATCATTGTCGTGCTTGACATGTAATACTTTCCGCAAATAAGGGATCGTGTTTCGTCGAGATAGTTCTCCAGTAGAAAGAAAGGAGGTAAAAAAGTAAACAATGCAGAAAGTAAGTAAATAATATGTAGCACATAGGCAACTTACAGATGAAATGCTTTGAAAAAACAAGAATCAATATTGGAATTATGTAAAATCATGCTTTAATGCACATCGTAACAGAACAGCAAATTTATTGATAACCACCGACTTCTTTCTTGTCGGTGGTTGATTTTATTTCGTGCAAAGTTCACAGCATGTCTGAAAACTAAAAATTCAATGCATCAACGAAAAAAAACCATCAGAATCGGGAGCTTTAAAAGATCGAAGAAATTGAAAGAAAAACGCAGTCAAAACCTCTTATGTGTCTATTGAATACAACCGCCACTCAAACTCACAGTGATACCCGCCACGATTTTACTTTCATGATACGTGAAAGTAACGTAAGACGAGAGTAGAATGAAGGTGATGTGTTTGGAAAGTGCGGTTCTTATTTTGTTTCGGAAAGAAGAGAAGACACTAGAACACTCGTTCCGCACAGTTTTCCAAGAAAGCGAAGAAAATTGCAAAGTTGCCAGGAGGAAAGGAAGAAAGTGGCATTTTTGCTCTTACTTTCACTCTCTTTGGAGAAAGGGGCCACTTCTAGCTTGAGAAAAACATCGTAAAAATTTTGGCTGCGTACAATTCTAGGGAAGTGTTTACATGCGGTGAATGTGTGACAACACTATTTCTCCTTGACGGTAACGAATGGGCAAGGATGCCAGGGATCACCAGAGAAGTCATACTTATGACGTGTCCCCTCTCCCAACTCTCCAGTGAAGAAAGTCCTTATAAAAGAGGAAATGAAAGACGACGTGTGCGGTGTACGTTTGCGTGGTGAGCTTAAGCTTATAAACTTGCTCCAAACTCCAAACTGTACCAGCTTTTGCTCCATTTTAAGTAATAATAATAACCTAGTACAAATGACGGGAATGATGACGGCACAATTCATTTACTTTTGGTCCCAAAAACTTATGTTAATGTGCATGCTTCATATAAGTAGAGATTTTATTTTGTTGTCTGCTGGATAAATTACTAAAAGCATATTCTAATTTTTCATTCAAGTATTCTAAAAGAAATTGAAAAAGCTCAGCTGCCAACGAACAACAACAACAACCAGGGAACCTCCCGCAGAAGACGATGAAAAATCCCTGGCTTCCATTTCCACCACCGACATACTTTTTATATTTTGCAAGTATTATTTTGCCTCTACCATCATATAAACGTGTCCCTGTTATTTGCTCCAAGATTTTTTTACAAGCACGGCAAAGCATAACTCATCATATATCTTGCTTAAGACCAACAACAGGAAAAATGATGATGCCAGCAGATAGACAGACACAGCACTGGTTTCGGTATAATGCAAAACGTAGTCAAGACAGAAGCAAGACGGCATGGGTATACAGCCAAGAGAAACCGCAAGATGAAAGGAGGAGATTTGTGGATGAAATGTGTTTGGAGAAATAAAAAATATTTTCAGGAGGATGCCGCATTCCCTGTCCTTAAGAAAGAAGCAGAGCAGATTTTTCACATGGAATTTTTGCATGGACGCGTCATCATTACGTTATATTACATTACATTTGACTTGACTTATCTTCCTCCATAATCATCATCGTGACTTCTTCGCTCGTTCCCGGTGATCAATACCAGTTACAACAAGGGTAGAACTAATAAGATGAAAATTCTTTTTGGTTAGCTTCAGCCTCTGGATTCAGCTACTTTGTCTCTGATAACGTTCTCACTGTAGAACTGTGCATATTAAAAAATTTCACACAAAGGGTTACCGAAAAATCTACGTTATGAGTCTTATAACTTACAAAAAGCTATGCATTATTATTTTGTTTGCATGCTTTCAGAGGCAATGATGCTCTTTTTTATCTGGTGCATGCCTCCCTGAGAAAAAGCTCATCAATCATTCACCCTTCTTCGTCTTCTTTCTTTCTTGCGCTGTTCTGTGATGTGATCCCTGTAGTGAGAAGATGCTTTTTGCAGTTTGCTCGTGTGGCTTCGCTTCAGTTTCAGCTTGCCTGTCATGCTACGCCAAAAAGATGTTGATGATGATGACGGTGATACCACTTACTTTTTCCTACTCCTACTCAAGCTTCACTTCATTTAAATGAGCCACACTATTAGTGGAGACATGAACTTGGGTTGTTTTAAAAGTATCGGAAAGTAGGAAAAAATATGCAACTGGAGCAGCTGCTCTGCCATTCCTTGCTTTACTTGCGTAGTCCTTTCGTACGGCTAATTTTGCCGACCACATCAAAATGGTGATGTAGTAGCTGCAATGCTAGTTAAATTTGTAGTGAAAATGAAGTTGAAAAGGGAACGAGGTAAATTAAGTTTCTTCTTGTTCACCATCACCATCGTTTTAGTTGTTGACTACTCGGTTCCTCTCTCCATCTCATCACCACCACATCACATCCCGCTAGTTTTTTGAAGCCACCTATCTAGGTAAGTATATTTATTTAAAAGTTAATGATGTAATGCATGGAGCGGAGCAACTAGACCAAAAAAGCTCTTAACGCGCACGCAGTAAGTTGAGTAAATTGGCCACATGTAAATAAATGCTCTGTAAAATCATGATAACATACAAAACATGGAGGCAAAACCGAATACGAAATTAAAGAATCAGCTTTAAAAGTTGAAAAAAAAGTTATTAAGGAAGGAGAAGGTTCATCAATGCCTTTTGTTGAAACTTGTCGACTCAGGTTTTCCCCTATGTACGTCGTTCGTCAATCAATGTTATCATCAATAACATCACCGACATCATTATTATTATTACTACCAACAACAACTGGAACGCTAAGAAAATGTTGTTAAGTCTGTTGTGTTCACATTTTATGTGTGTGTAACTAATGTGTGTGCATAATTACCCATATGTGCACAGAGATAAGCATAACAATAACGCGCCATTATTGTCGAAATGTGGTATGCGTAGGAGGCACGAAGTAAGGTAAATAATTTCTTCGCCATAATTTTCTCTGCAAATGTGCATTTTAAGTTATTAGCTCATTTGGAGCACTGATTATTGTTCCTTGTGGTACTTGTTTATAGCCGCCGTTTTATAGTTTTGGAGTCGGCAGTTTATCGCTGCCAAAAAGTTTATTTTTTCCTTTCAAAGAACCGGTAATTAGCGGATAATTGGAGGTCGTATTTTACACAAGAAGGCTACCGAAAATTGAACTAAAAATAAGTAAAGGTGCAAATCAGTGGAGCCACCACAAAAATTTAATGACTTTGGAATAATGAGCTGAAATTATGGTAGATAGTGATAGTTACAAAAAAGGGAAATGAAAAGCAGCTTCTCGATGATGGGTAATTTAAAAAAGAAAATGTTTGTTTAAAATTGACTTACGAGGACAAGGTGTAACACAGTCTTGTTTTTGTACTGTCGATCCGGAACAAGGTCTACCGCCGTTGAGTGGTGCAGGACTATTACACATCCTGCTCCGCTTCTGAACACCCTTGCCACATAAGCCCTGACACTCTGACCAGGGTGACCACTGGGACCAACCTCCATTCACTGTAAGACAGAGAAAAAAGAAAATTAAATTACATAAAATATACATCAATCTCACTCTGTGCTCCAGTAGATATCATTGAAAGTGGCAGCACAACTCCGCACTGCCACACTGAAACAAATAAATGGCCCTCTCTTTACTTTTCCAACATGTAATTTCCTCTTCCCTTGGGACTTATCCAGTATCCAGCAGCATATAAAACTGGAAGGGACACTTGATGTATTGTGGGAACATGCATCAGTCGTGGAGATGTGTGAGGGAGAAGGCGATGCAATGCGAACCAAAAAATCAAGAGAGAGAGAAACCGAAAAGGAACGAAAATTGGTACACATTTTCATTCCTTTATTTGCATCTTTCCAAAAAAGGCATTTAGAATTCCATTTCTGCTGCTCTGTTCGCTGTGTACGCGCACTTAATAAGATGTAAATGCTTGCTTGATTGTAAAAAATGTGAGTTTTCCCAGTATTTACATAATATTAGCCTGGAATATTTGCATAAGTTTTTCTTTCTGTATTCACACAAACTCTGCTGCGAGCCCTGCTGACTGTCTCTCTGCCAGTACATTTCAATTCTGTATTCTGCTCACCAAAGTGGGACACGCTCACAAGTGCCAAACATCACATTTGTCCATCATTACCTTTTTTTCCTCAGGATAGGAAGTTTACGTACTTTCAGAACGTTGCCTTTTTCCCTGAAACGAGGTTTAAAATGCCATGTCATTTAAACCAAAGAAAATGGGCTGTAGTTTTGAAACTGTAACAAGAATATATTTTGTAATATGGGAGATGAGGCAAAATGGAACATCAAAAATGCTATATGTTTCCCCGTTGGTGTAACTAGAGGAAAACTAAATGACGATGTTTCTCTTCAAACAAGTATGATGAGCTCACGTGACTTGAATAAAATGATTTGCTTGACGAAGTAAATATAGCCTACATTTTTCCCGCTTTTAGAAAGAAAAACTATATTCCTGCGGCTGATAGTTTGCTTGCTCCACATAATTTTTTCCCTCGGCTTCTTTCTAACAAGCCAACTGGAATTCTCAGGATGGCCCCTTCCGTAACGACCGTAACCAATTTTTATGGGAGTAAAAAATGCCACATGTAATGTAAGACAGCCCGAACCAGAATGAAGAAAGCAAAGGAAAGGGAAAGAAGTTTGAGTTGAGCAAAAAATGGAATAATCCTTGATGGAAGCTCATTTTGTACGTGCTAAGAAGTCATTGCATGATCATGGCAATGCCTCCAGATATTGGGTGAACATAACAAGCTTTTATTTCTGGGGAAAGTCTGTGTCGAAATGGCAGGCCGCCCACCACTAAAACAACGCAATGTTTTCAGGAAAGAAGATCCATTTTAAAAGAAGAATTTTAAGACATTCGCATCCCAAAATATTCTGGAAGAGCAAAGGAAAGTGAGACTTGACTTTTATATTTAAAAAAAAGAATCATATCCTTTCTCCTATTGCAACAGAAGAGAGTAGAGAAAAGTCCCAAGAAGAGAAGTCATACATAACTAAATAAAGGACGACAGAACAGAAATGAAGAAAGAATATTCCGCTTGGATGACTAAGCATGGGTTTCTGTGTCGTGGTGGACAGAAAGAGTAAAAGAGAAAGTAAAAATGTAAGAGTTAGGAAGCGGAAGAAAAAAGAAAGAAAATGGAGAAAAGTCACATTTTGAGAGGAGGAAGAAAAAAGGAATATAACATCTCGCCATACATAAGTATTCTGTGGGTAGCGGCCCAAAACGTAACTGAACAACACTTGTTTAAGTTCTTACTTTTAAACTTTTATTTTCGACACTGAAGAAGAAAAAAGCCGTTTTACATTTACATTATAGAAGTTGTGACTCTATCTGCTTTGGTTCGTGTTTTCAGTTTTCCTCCTCCAAATTTTTATTTTTCCTCACTCTTAAATTGACTCGCTCACTCATCTCCCTTTCTCTTTTGGTAGAAAAACGAAGTGCACTCGCGTAACTACTAATAAGGTTCATGTTATAGTGGATGAAGAGGCAACAGAAGAGGCAGAAAAAAGGAGATTCGGGTTTTCCAGTAGAGTGTAGTCACTCATTCATTGAGGAAGAAACTCTCTTCCTTTCTCAAAAAGTGGAGATTTATAAATAAAGAGACTCTTGAAAAAGCGCGTACACGAGAGAGGAGGACACATGTTAAAGAGGTTCACTGCCTCCCACTTCGTCTTCTTTTTTCTTCGTTGAGAAGTGCCGCATTCCTTTTTATAACGGGAAAACTTTCCACAATGATTTTGATTGTACGGATATACCGAAATGATTTTTAAAATTTATGCTGTAAAGGAATGCTGACATTGTTATACACCACGTTGCGTTGTTGGCTGGGTGTGTAAGCAAATACATTTCAATTATACTTTAGAGAATTTGTTTTCTAAATGTATGGAGTGTAAGAAAGCGACTCGTACGGCTGCTGTAGTAATGCACATCAGGTCATATTTTATATTTTGATTGCCACATAAACGAATTGTCTTTGCTTTGTGGAGAAATAAGCATGAAGCAGAAGGAAACAACTGCATGACATCTTCCTAATTTTCAGCGTTTTTTCAATGCTAAGTATTAATATTTTGTGCACCTCGTTTGAATCTGCGTTTCTCTCACATCCTTGCGATTCCTTTATATTTGTAACAACCGTGACGGTGACGGTGATATATGCATTGATGGTACAATGAAGAATCTGAACTGACTTTATTAATGAAAAAATGAGTGAGACCACTGTTTTAGATCAAGTTGAACATGAAAAATAGCGATCATGGTCTAGATCACGGTCACATGAGAGTACCAACTTCTTCATGTGATCTCTCCGGAGGTATTTAGTTTAAAAGTTAGGTTTAAGTTTCATTGCAGATGTAGACTATTGTCTCGTACAATTATTTTACACGTGTATAAATTCATTTCTATTCATTCATTCTATATTTCTTTGTTATGTAAAGGAATGCTCTCTACAACGTACAAGCTGATCTGTTTGACTGCGGTTGTGAAATATATTAAGCACACAAATGCGTACACAAACAGAAAAACGAAGCAGCATTCCATTATTCCAGTATCAGTGTTTTTATTCTCGCTCCTCCAGGGGTCTGCTGCTTCCCAGCTTCCTTTGATACATGCGAGTGAAACGCAAGCAAACATCTGACTCTAGGAAAAGAGTTGAGTTGATAGTTTGCATTTCGGATTTTTCCCTGTCCTGACTCCATCCAGCTTTGTAGTGTCATTGTGACTGCGCCGCTTCCACAGCTCGCAGCTATTATTTTATTTTTGTGTGTGTGAACAGCAGTAAACATAACAGGCAATGGGGATATGCTTAAAGACTTTCCCAGGCAATAAGCTGACAACTGTAGGAGGATGCTGGATACTTTGCGTGAGCTCTTCGGTTAGTTTCAGTTTAGCCTTCTCACTGCATTCTGCTTTTCTTTCCTTCCCTTTCGCAATCTTATTCGTCTCTCAAATAACATGGGAAAGCAAGAGTGAGAGAAAGAGCGCATTTCAGAGTCTCAAATGGAGATTGATGTTTGTGCCTTTGCATTCTAATGACTCCTTCTGTTCGTGGCTGTTCAAGTTGTGGCAGAGATGAAGAGAGGTGCTTTTAGACTTAAAGATATGCTCATTCATCTGATCTCTCTCTTTCCTTCCCTTCTCCACTACTCTGGCCTGTCTCTAGTGAAATGAACGAATGAATGAAACAAGAATACAAGAACAAGAAATAAAAAACCATATTATTAGTCAAGTGAAGATGGTATGTATACTTTTGTGCTTATAGAATGAAATATTGCCAGTATGAGGATAATAATAATAATCATCATCATCATTCTGATGTTGATATGAATGCAGTCATTGTTCAAGCATCGCAGCACGGAACTAGATTGTTAATAATGCACAATATTGCGTATGAATATTGTTTTTTAGAAGAAAAGGATCAGTTCTAGTTCCTGTTCCTGCTACATCCGTGGAGGTATTCACTTTTGTATTGTGCACAAAAAAACATTTTCCCGTCATTATTATTACTATTGTTATGGTTGATATGAGTAGCTGGCAGATATTTTTGGAAGGAAATGCTTTGTTCTTACGTAAAGAAGGGATAGTAGAAGTTTAGTTCCGACAAGTCAAAGGGTTGAGTAAGGTTGTTTCGTAACGTGTTACGTCTCTCTTGTTACGAATCTATTCTGAAGTTTTTATGAGACAACTGGTAATGTGCTCTGGGAGCAGTGTTTTGTTCAGTTAAGTAAAGCAAAACAAAATACCGGCAGGTATTCACATCAATGAATACTTACGAGATGCAGCTTTCATTGTGACGACGACTGGTTCACCAGTGAAACACGTAAGTTGGATGTTAAATTGGCCCATTGTCACATCATAACATCATCCATACATTTTTATTTCTCCAACTTTATTCGACAGCGCAATAAAATGAAATGAAAATGAAATACAGTTACTCAATTTTTATTCGTAAAATATGCCACACTTCCGCTGCTTTCTTTTCTTTTCCAGTAAATTAGTTTGCCAGCTCGTTAAAATCGCAATATAAAATTCGGTTTCAAATACCTAGCTAACGAGAAGCAAACTTTTTTTACATGTAAGCGAGTTTTCACACGAAGAAAAATTCTTTAATCTTGTGCCCACATACTTTATTTACAGGCATTCAGAGTAATAATAATCAATAATGAGGTAGACTAAACTCTGCTCACACCACCAACCAGTAAAATTACACGGATATACGGTATAAGTACGAATATGCTAATAATAATAACAGAGTTCCTCTCTTCCACAGACAGAAAAGGCTTGAACTAAGAAGACTGAACTGGAGTGAGCACAGGCACTCGTTAAGTAACAAGATGAAAATGAAATGTGGCTTTAGAATAGATTATACACTTTTATGATTACACTACCCTGCTTTGCCTCTTCCATCCACCACGAAAGATACCAAAAAAGCTAAAATGAATGTGTGTGTAGCAAGTGTAAGCTCTCCTTAATAACTTTTTATAATACGTAATGTAAGTAAGCTTTATCCTATTTTCCTCGTGGAAAGTGCTCCAGCTCGACACATCCAATAATAAAAAGTCTCCTCATCTCTTCCTCCACTATTGCCGTTTTCAATGTATATTTTTATGCTAAGCTATTTTTCTCAGCTGTGTTCGCTCGCAGAATTTTTTCCCATTGAATGATGGTATTACCCTCACTTCTTCTCCTTCTCTCTGCTTGTCAACAGTGTAAACGCACTTACCACTATTTTAACCAAGTACACAGGCGAGCACATTGCACACAAAACTTTTTTGTATTGGCTACATTATCATCAGGAAATAGCTGAAAAATGAAGAGAAAAAATGAACGAGGAAGACCATTTGGCTCAACTCTCTTTTCTTTATTAATCCTACATTTTCTCAAAGAACAGCACATCAGAATTGGACTCACGAAGCTGGCTCTACTGAAAGTACAGTGCTCCAGTAGGTAAACGAACTTGTTGTAAAAATATTTAACTTCATATTTTCTTTTCTCTTGTATGCCTCCCTCACATTTTATCTTCTCTTTATTATATTTTAAAAAGATTTTTCCCTACAACTTTTTGTGAAGTCTCTGTAGAAAAGAACTAGTCAGAAGAACGCGAAGAAAATAAAAATTTTCAATAATAAGAAACGCATAAAAAGAGATTCCTAAAAATGAGAGGCCTGCAAAAATGTACTTACAGGAAGCGTCTGCTGAATTGAAGTAAAAATATTATTTTATATTATTTTCATTATTATTAGTACTATTATTTAAAACTTACATTTATGAAAATTTTGGAAATCTCTAATATTTATGAACTTCAAATTGGATAATATTTTGCCCGTTTTTTATGGATAGTGCACAAAAGTTCCTTCGAAACTTATATTTTGAGTTTTTAGTTTAGTTTGTGTAAACTTTTTTCATATCGTCATCTTATCCTTAGCTTTGCTTACAACAACACATTTTTGTGGTATACGCAACTACTTCGGTGACTGTGACTGATAACATTGTTCTCTTGCTTGTATACTCTCGCAGACTTTCTTGATGCTTCGTTTTCCATAAATTTATGGTATCTCAAGGGAATATTATGTTGATGTAGCTCCTTTCGTCACTAACAATGAACCTTAAGCCTTCATTCTTTTTACGGTTGTAATGTAATAACATAAAAGTGTACCGCATTATGCAGAACTAAGGTTGACATCAATATATTATGCGTTAAATAAACTTTCCAAGACCAAAGAAGCTACACCACAACACTGCACTGGCTTTCAGCTCCTTTTACTTTCATAAAAGAAAGGAAGACGCTTAAAAGAAAGCTCAAGGTTAAGCTCACGCTACTAGTTTTCAAGAGCAAGTTCAAGTTGCCAATAAAATATGTAGAAGAACGGGACTGCTTCGTTTATGTAATGTACTTATATTGCTTCGCTGTTATTACTATTAGTGCATATTTTTGCATTAATGACGAAATATTTGAAGAAGCCACGCTATAATAAGACGGTATGAAACGTGCGTTTGATGAAGGCAATAAATGACATGAAGGGTGCAACTTTGCTTTCCATGCTGTGCTGCTGTCAGCAGGATGAGATGCAAGGGTAGCGAAACTTTGAATGTATCATTATAATGAACCATGTCTTTTCATTTCAAGCTGCATTAAAAACACGATACCGGTGTGCTCACCTCACCAGAGAGAAAGTGGACGGCGATCTTTTGAGAATAGTGAGCGTGGTGAAAATTGAATAGACTTTTTATCTCAGGGACTGACACAAAAAGAGACATGTTCGCTGTAGCCACGTTTTCTTTTCTTCTCTTTGTTAGTTTTATCGGTCGATAAGTATGCAAGGTAGGGTTTCTGTCAAAATGTAAACAGGAAGACAGACACTTTCCTAAGCTTGCATAATGTAGACATGCAAGGACAGAACATAGAGGAGATAATGGTGAGATAGATATCAAACCTTCAAATGTACAGAAAGGTGACATCATCATCTCACAGTTAGTTTAGAGGGAATATAAACTAGTCAAAATTGCACGTTCCTCAAAGTTGAATTGGAGTCATCAACGTCGCCGTAATTTAAGATAAGTCACAAAATGAAAGTGAACGCATGTAAAATGAATGAATGTTTCATTTCAGACTTGTATTTCATTTTCCAACTCTTTTTTACTATTGCTCTAGAAAAGGTGGACACTAGAGAATTAAAAGGAATAAATTGTCGCTGACTCACTCACAACCGACACAAGTATGAACCTACATTTTCACTAAAGGTCTACCTCCTTTTTCTGGTGACAGCAGTGGCAACGGTGGACGCAACAGAAGCGTCAGGCAACCAAATGAGGTTTTCCTTTTGCCTTTGCAAAAAAAAACGTATTTTATCAACACACGCGCTTCATGTTTGCCACGGCCACAGCAGCTAGACCACATGAAATACAAATACATTTGGATTGCTTTCCCTGTCTTTCCGTTTCGTTCTGAGCCTACGAGTCGGATTCCATATGTAATTGCTTTGTTGGCTCATACATTTATGCAACAACGAATTCCCTGATTTGCACGTGTACCATGTACACAGTGCTATAGTGCAGACAAGACGTGGCATATGGTAGAATAGAAGTAGCCGAAATATGAAAATTCTTGTTCGCGAGTCGCAAGTCAACACGAGAGGAAAAACAAGCGTTTTTATTATTTCGGAACTGTCAGTCGTTGTATAGTATAGCTGTATAATAATGTCTGGAGAAAAATCCATAATATAACATTTCGTAATAAGGATTGCTTCTTTTGCACAACGGCTAGCAAGGAAAGTGCTCCATTCACTGTTTCGTGCATTGTCTATTTTTTCCTTTAGTGCCTTTTTGGCAGCGAAGTGCATGCATGGAGCCAGTGGTCCTGTGAGAGCTTTTAACTTGTCCAAACAACAAACAAATAGAAAAGCAGATACTACTTCACCACTCACGTAAGGTATAAACTGTAATGGTTACATAAGCTGCCCATCATTTCTTTTCTTCGCTTCTCTTCTGCTTTCTGAAGATGCACTACTTACTATACATTCACTGAAAAGGAGTCTTCTCCTGGCTCTTCTATTGCTTGCCTTCACGCCGACTCTCAGTTCAGCCACTCGCTCAATGAAACTGCACTTGAGACGAGAGGAGAGAAAATATGGACATATGGAGAAAGTGGCTCTCGGGTTCTCCCCACTAAAAAAAGCTACTTTTCTTTTTGATGGAATGTGTGCATGAAAGCAGGGTTGGCCAAACAAACACAAACATAGAAGAAAGTGAACCTTTCCCTATCTCTTCTTTCGGCTACATTAAATTGCATTTTGTGCTATCATCTCATATCAGCCTTTCATTGAATTGCAAGGATGGTGGATGAATGATGCCGACACCATTAGTCATTTTCTGTTTCGACGCTTCACACTTACACTATACTATAAAACGAAGATTGTGCTTTTCGAATGAAAGTTGCAGAAAATCTCATTGAATTGCAATCTACGAAAACACTGTACAGGAAGCTTGATCGGTCACGGTCTCGGTCAATGCCACAAAGCCAACAACAGCAGCAGTAGCAGCTGTGACTCTTCAACATCCGCATGCACTTTATCGTCTCTAAACACAGCTTACACAATCTGTGCAAGCAAAACCTTCACCACTCTTCCTATAAATGATGATCCGAATCCACATGATCCATGATCCATCATATTATTTCATTCCATTTCACTCCGGAAATGGGTAGTTTCATAGAGACTAAACCTATACAGTGAAAGCAGCCTTAAGTAAATTCATTTTCATGTCTATGGCCGACATTCATTTTTACTAATCTTTTCATTTCAAAAAGAAGCACATGGATTATGGATTGGATTTTTGTGACCGACCGCTGCTCCTGTGTTCACTCTTTCATTGTGCTAATGAAAAATGATCGCACGGCCTGAGTTTAAACAAGTGCAGAAGAACATTATACAATTCTAAAGAAATGTCCAAAGAAAGTAAGGAAGAAAATAAAACGTAAATAACTTCGGAGAGAATCATCAAAGTTCTCTTCATTGTCACAACATCAAGATCCGTCTCTTTATTCCTTGTGCCTTCTGGATAACCAGGGAAGGCAGTATCAATATTGACAAAGGCATACAAGAATGTCATGCAGCATCAGGACAAGAACATATAAAGAATAATTCTTATATTGACTCTCTACTCAATGTATGTATGTAAGCGAAGAAAAGTGACATTTTTTCTTGCGTTTGTTTGCAGAGATACCAACAAGAATCATACTTTTGTATACATTGCCAGTGATAAAGTAAAGTGTATACATTTTCTTGCAGCTTGAGAACTTCTTTTTGGTTTCTACCACTTGCTTTGCGGTAATGCTTTTCTTGTTTGTATTTGGCCACAGTAGCCAGATAATCAATTTAAGTACACAAACGCAATTACAGTTGTCTTAAGTAAACATGCAGATAATCATTACAATAATTATTATTTGTTAACTTACACGTAGACAGTCAACAGAGCGGGCTCACTTGCTCGTCGACTAGCAATGTTTTCCGCGACGCAACTGTAATTGCCCATGTCAGAAAGTCGGGTCTGAGCGATGAGCAAGTGACCATCAGCAGTAATAATGTAGTTGGGGTCTCGCTTCGGGTCGATAGTGCGGCCATCGCGTATCCAGGAAATGAGTGGCATTGGAATTCCATCGGGTGGAATGCATCTCAGTTCCGTTTGAGAATCCATTTCCACGCTGTTAGTGTAGGGAGACTGCTCAAAGTACTTTTTCAAATCTGTAAGAAGAAAGAAAAGTAAAAAAGAATGAATGAATGTGTAAAATGATCACATAGGAAGATAAATGATTTGACGGTCGCGGTGGTCCCAGGAAAAGTAAATGTGCATTTTCTTTACTGCACCAGGGGTGAATTTCAGAGTCAAGTTCAAACGAGAACGGTTGTGGCGCAGTGCAAGTACTTTCGCTTTCTTTTCTGAACTTTTTATTTTCATATGATATCAGTGCATGAGCTGCTTTTTATGAGTAAATGAAACATTGCAAATGTTGCCTTCTTTACTTACACTAGTATAATAGCAAATAACACTCTGGGCCATTTTCATTTTTTTTGGAAACGGAAGTAATGCCATTCTTATTCTTTATTGACTTCTCAGCTCTGCTGGCACCGCACAGCGTACTGCAGAGCAAGCGAGAGATGATGACTATTATTTACAAAAAGCAATGTAAGTGTCAAAGGAGCGATATTACGTCTGAGTGAGCCAACACATCTGAGAAAAGGCGCAGAACTGGAAGAAAGCGTTTTTATGGAAGGAAGTCAACGATTGTCTGCCTGCCGCCCTCTTCTTACACAACATAACGTCATAACAATCCTGGTTAGCTAAAAAATGTAATCTTTCTAGTTTCTACAAAACAGGAGCAGCATTGCACTGAAAACACTACCATCGCACCGAAATAAATGCAACAACATTTTTCCAGCATATTTTTATCACTGCTGTATTTGTTGGCAGTGAGACTCGACTCGGTTATTTTTTTTACCTTAAAAGAGGCGATGAAAAATGCTACTGCTACAACTAAGAATCCCATGTCATCATCAAGATAAGTCTTCGACTGCGCTTGTGAACACGAATCAAGGCGACGAAAAGATCACGCCTTTCCAGTTGCCTTCTCATGATTAGATAGTTTTCTGCTTTCGTCTAACAATCATTACAGTTCAGTTGCCCAACTCGTCTCGTCAATTCAACATAACCGCTTTCCAAAAATAGTATGTAAGTGGAAAAATCATTCCTAATTGTCTACTGACATAAAACGGTCACATTTTAATGCCCCCTAAAAATTGGGTTCAAAGTTCCAATCATCATAATATCAATATCGTTGTCGCCAAGATCATTACTCTAGCTGTGACCCAATCAAGTGAATTGGTTCAATGTGGCCACTAAAACTCGCTTGGGTAGAATCGCACACGTCACCTGCTGACGCTTCCCCTCATATCCAAAAATAGTCCTCGCTCAACTCATCCATATCGAAATCTCTCGTCAAATAGCATATTTTTATAGGCATGCCCTTTTATAACAAGCCGTATTATGCGATAATATGAAGCCAGCATCGCATGCCCGTAAATGCAAAGGTATTTAAATATCTGTCGGTATGTAACACTGACTTATTCTCTCGCTTCTTTTAAACTTCAAACCGAAGGCAAACCTATTAACAAGCATATTTAACCTTATTCGCTTTCTCTCTCTCCCTCTCTCTCTCTCTCTCTTAGTAAAATGGTTAATAGGATGCCAAAAGAGCTTGAGAAGGGCGGGCCATCACATCATCAATATAATCATTAACCATTATCATCATCAAAAGTCGTTATTTTATCTCAGAGAAAACCCTCACAGTAAAAAAGTTCTCATTTACTTTTTCCCCAATCTCCCACCAACGACCAAGGCACTGTCGTGTCGTCGCTTCGACTTCGACCAAGTAAAAAAAGAGGTAATGAATCTTTACGGAATGTGATGATGACAAAAAACATGGAACGCATCCCTAAAAATTGTCTTTCAGCCAGCCTACACCTCCCGTACATGGAAACTGCGGAGTTAATAAAAACACTACATGAAGTATAGCATTGAGATTTAGCCTCTTCCTGAGTCTCCTCGTTCTTTTTGGCCGTGTGAAATTTATCTCATATTGCATATTATTCTCAAGCTCATCCTTACAAACATAACTTCACCAGAGTTAAAGTATCCCTTTGAGCTATGCTCATTTTCAACTTAAATATACATAATGGCAATATAAGCAGAAGAGAGAAACGCATTATCATCACGATTGTGTTGAGAGGAAACAAAGAAATTGAAAAAAGCATTGCATTTTTAAAGGAAAGGAAGTCTGCTGAAGTAAATCTTAGAAAACGAAAAAGTAATAATATCACCTTTTACAGCCAGAAATAGTGCTTATCATAACACAGCAGCGTGAGTGAATACGC
>VYYJ01000996.1:0-38780 GCA_021029165.1 Cyphoderus albinus
AGCAAGACTCGCCAAAATAAATTCACTTTTTAGTGAAAGCGTACTAGTAGTTTAAGCAGTTTTTAAAGCAGTATGTAGATATTTTGTTTTAAATAAATCCATCTATTTATCTCCACTTATGCAAGATTGAAAACCCAGTTGATTTCCATGTTTTATCCCAACTTCCCTCAAAGAAGTCAGTTTACGCGGCTATACATTTTACCGCAGCTCAATTTATTGTATAGTTGTTCTGGACGGAAGGAATCGATTATTCTTCATGAATGTTGACCCGTCTTCAAAAAAGGAGGTTATAAATTTCTGAAAACTGTATTTTTATGGTAAAACGCACCTGGGATTGTTCATCTACGAATATTACGTATCGTATGAGAGAAAAGGAATGGAGGTTCGTTTTATAGTTAACTTTTTTCTTCTCCTCTAACAGGGGAATTTTGTTTGTGCGCTAGAGTATGAAATTCACAACAATAAAAAGGGTACAAACAAGCAGAGTAAACAACCGTTCGCGTAAATACAGGCTTTCGTCTCCAAAAGATGGAGAAATAATACACAATTCCTGAACCAAGGTCGACTCAATTTCAAGCTTAAAACCCGTCAGCCTGGAAAAATGATAAATACAAGAATACAACGATGTAACAAAGTAGAAAATGGGAAATGACATTTTCTATCCATTTTAGCTATTTATTTATGTACGCCATTCTTGTGTGTAGCAGGGAAAAGTGGGATAGAGTATGTGGGATGATGCTCAATAACCGTAACATAACAAAATCCTCGTCGTGATCATGATCGTTGTTGTTGTTTTTGTCGGGGAAAGAAATAGTAGCATAACTTCATTGAACATTCCGCCCGTCTTTTTTAAACATTACATACGGTGCGGCGTGTCGTTTACCACGTAAAAAGTAACTATTGTGAAAGGCTTTTCACTTTCAGTCGTTTTGTAATGGCTATGGTAAGTTGCACTGAGCACAGAGCGAATGAGCCATGAGTACATTTTTCCTTGGAAAAAGTCAACGATTTGGAATTCTCGTGTAAATCTCAAGAATGAAAGTGCTTTTATAGTTACAAAGGTAGTTATTTCATACATACGACGTAATATGGACATTATGCAGTGCTTTGCTTGAATTGGGAAGGAGATGAACGATGAACCAGTTTCGTTTAGTCTGTTTCTCTTTTGTTCACTCACTCAAAAAGGCCTTTCTTGCCATTGTGTCAACGTGGAAAATGATGATCAGAAGCAAAAGAGTAGAACAGCATAAAAAAGCGTTTGCGTGTGCATTTTCTGTAAAGAGTGAAGAGAAAGGGAAATGTAGCTGTGTATGTTACTTGAGCGGAATGGAAAGTGGTGAAAGGAGCGGCACAAGTCATAATGGAAATGAGATGAGTGACTAGGGCCTAGTTGCCGCAATTCATGAGCCATTTCATCCTAGTTTTTTCCTTTGTTTTTCTTTCAAAAAGAACAAACACTTTTGCGATGCTTTACTCATACCGGAGGAAACTCATATATAAGAAAATGACGAGCGTGATGGGCGTATATTTTTTGTTGGAAATAGAGAGTCAGATACGAATGTTTGCAATATTCTTATAAAGTGTACACAGGAATTATTTGAGACGATGTGGATGTCGATGATGATCGAGATCGTTGAGACCAGCGTTTTTTACATGGTTGGACTCCTTTTGTTTTTATGAATTCCCTCTTGCGTGTAGCTTTTTCTTAGGCACATAAAATACATTCTCGTCGAGTTTGTCGTTGAGAAGCTCGTCTTTCGGCAAGAAAATAGAAAGAAACCAGCATATTAGTTGCAAACATTTTACCCACTTTTTTAGCTTCAAAGGACGTAAGGCGTTTGGGTTTTCGTGATTCCCTTGATGTTTGTCGTGCAATGCAAAATGCGATAGATATTTAACATCCATAATAGTTTTTTGCTCGTCATAAAAATCATCTGTGCCATTATACCAAGAGATGATATGAGATGATTGCGGCTCTGCTCATGTTTCTTTACTACTTTTTATCGAAGTATTTTCATGAGAATGGTTTGCTGAAATGAGCAAATAACTGGCCTAAGGACGAAAGTTTCCATTCTTTTCTTATAGTCTGTGGACATATCAGATGAGAGTAGGGGTGAGACTGAGACGGTGATTTTTCTTTTAAAATTGACATTTGCGAGGCGTATATTTTTTATGCAGCATGGTATATTCAACAGGGTCTACCCAACTGACTACGTTCTAGGGTAACATAAGATACATAAAAGGATCGAATTCGATTTTGTGTAGGCTTTTACAGAATATTAATGACTGCCTTCTAATGTCCTGAGTTCTGATTTGTGAAACTATAATAAAAAAGGACCATTTTCTGAATTAGGTTTGATTACTAAATTCTATATAGACGCATTTTGTAAACCATGTTTCCTCCATCAGGTGCAACCAGAATAAACTTGTAGTGGTTAACTGGAACAGGCGTGGCTTTTGTATTAAATGGAAATAATTACAAAATCAGCATGTGTAGCAAATTCGTCTTTAACTAAAAATGATTTGATGCTTGCTAGCTTTTCGTACCTACCGAAGATTAATCGCTTTTATAATGAAAGTGTCAGTGTAATAACGTTAGAAGTTGGAAATAACGGAAAATAGCGTTCGTTCTCAAATTGGGCGTTCTGCTTACAAAATAAAGTGAACACATTTCTAATTATGTTCACTCATGTTGGCTTGCTTCTTTCCCAATGTATTTTATTTCCGTCATGGGTTATGTGATTTTTGTCATGTTACAGTAACCGAGGAAAAAAAGCTTAGTGTCTCCTATGCTACTCCTAGGTTCATGTCTTTAGCCGATTCAGCTGATTCTTGTTCAATGAAGGGTGATTAGAATGTCGGTGGTGTTTTCAGTTGGCTGGTTGTGTGTGGCAAAGATTTTGGACATGTTCTGCGTGTAAGGTCACTTACTCAGTACCCATTTTCATTACTTGTAGTAATAAAAGACAAAGAATAGCAAACACAAGGATTTCAGGAAATGAATGGCAACATGAAAAAAGGAACATTTTTGTGAGCATTGATTGGAAAATTTTCTCTCGTTTGGCATAATGAGATGGTGAATGCGATGTAGGAAGGAAAACATAGATTGGAGGGAGGACGATTAGGAGAACAGAACACAATAAAATAGGACTGTGGTAAAGTATTAGAAAAGAAGGACAGTTGCTTGACAAGTCACCGATTATACCACACATTCCTAATAAGTCGTTTTTTGCTGTGTTATTTGACATCACAGAAATGTCGGAAATCGGGGAAACTAAGTGAGTGAGAGTGAGGTAGAGAGACAATAACTGTTGGTTGGTTGGCATTGGCATGAAGTAGTCTAAGTAGTCTGGTATAGTACTGTTAAAGACTGTGGCATTACATCACATATACATGTAAGCTTCAGTCAATTTGTGATGTTCGTGGTGGTGGCGTCGGCGGCAGGACTGGTGAGTTGCTCATTTTGACATGACTGGAAACACAAATGTGCTGACGTTTTATAAGACATGATGTAGGACGTGAGATTTTCTCTCTCTGAGAAATTGTTAGAGGTGCTTTGTATTGTTTTCCTCACTTTTCCTTGGCCAAATGAGGTACTATGTATTTACTGTTCGTTTTTCTCATCTATTTTCTCTTCCATGTTCATACAGTGCAGCCACCACCGGCGAATATTGTCACACTTCATTATTTTATTCCATCTTTTGCTCCACCGCAGAGTGTCACCACCACCAACACTCACACATGAGAGATATATACTAAGCAAAGCAAGGTTTATTCTGAATTTTTTGTTGAAAATGTTCAAGTTTGGGAAAGAGTAGAGAAAATTGTAAAGCACTTTATAACAGTACAACTATGTGAAAGCGGTCGGAAGCAAAGGAGCAATGGAAAAATGAAGAGGACTCTCATGAAATATGCATGAGGAGATCCGTTGGTGAAGATGTACAGGTTCGGTTGGTTATATTCCACTTGATTCTTTTCTCCCACTTTTTGGTAGGCAGTTGCGAGTCGAGGCGAGGGAAAGTACTCTTTTTATTGTTTGTGTTCATAAAAAGAGAAATGTCGTATGTTGAAAGTTGTTGCAGAAGTAAACATAGGGGAAGATATTAGTGAATTCAGGAAGTGAAGCAGTGTAGTCTACCTGATGGAGATATTTACCCAGCATGAATGTGAATTGAACGAGTCACCTTTTTGCACTTTTCACCGGCTAACGTCTCTCCCACTTGTTATCTGGAAAAGTACCACACTTAGAAATGTTAGCGCTACTGCAAATTTTTGTGGAAAGTGGGAAGGGGAGAAAGGTGTAAAAAAATTTGTTGTCGCATACTAGTTCATACATTTTATTACACGACAGGGTTTCATATGAAACGAAAAAAGCGCTATACCTACACATATAAAAAGGGAAATGAATATTGATTAAAAAATTAGGCATGAATAACACGTTGGCGAATGTAGGTCACGCAGTTTTATTACTTTATTGAAGAGGATTTCAAAAGTGAAACAAACTTCAGCGAGTGGAATAAATATATACGTATTTGAACTGAACAGTGATAAGGTACTCGGTCATGTCACATGCAGTTTTAAGCGACGTGTCATGTTTAAATATCCCCATATAGTGGGCATATTATACATGACGTGTATGGAAAATGGAAATGTGTGTAAAGAGAGTGCATATTTACTTCGTCTTCTTGGAATGTGTGGTAGTGGTACTACTCTAAGTTATTGCGACGCAAGAGTACAGATACATAGAATAAAGTTTATTAGGAACAGGCACACGCAATGGGAATGGGTGTGTCGTGAAAGAAAAAGTTAAGAAAACTCAGCGTCGGCGTCAGCCTCGGTGCTCTGTTATTATTTGTGAGGCTAATTTCATTGACATAATATAACACAGCGTGGATAAGAAACATGTGTATGTCCATTGGAGCTGGGACTTGAGAAAATTTATATTCATACATGTTCAAATTAATTGATCAAGACTGGTTTGTTACTAGTATAGGAATAGAAATGTTTAAGATAGGGTAGTACAGGTTGTTGGTCCAAGATGAAGAAATGGACTAAATTCAACGATGGCCGACACATTAGTTTTATTATGCTTCAACAAAAATTGCGGGAGCACCAATTGGGAATTTTCTGTTAGATTGATTAGGTTCGAATAATTTCCACAGTTTAAATCAAATAGAGTTATATAGATTATTAGTTTTAACCCATGATCCATTCTTAATTTTGGCGCTTCCTCAATTAACTACAGAAGCATCCATTTTTAAATCATGGGTTAACTAAATGTAATCCTGTGTGTAATGCTAACGAATATTTTATAGTTCACAAATATATGCTGTAGGCACAACGCAAAGTTTATAATTTTATACTTGATACCCTCGGGACTAGCGTCGTTGTACATGCCTGGAAATGGAATGAAGTGGAAGAAAACGTGGAAGTCAACTAATGGGAAAAGTTGTTTTCAATAGCATTCGTGGAGAAAGGTTTTCTACGTCGTCTTAAAGTGTTTCTCTTATATTTTAGTACTTGCACTGCTGTTGCCCGCTTGCCTTTTGCTTATGCTTTGTCATCTTTTCCTTTTTCTAATTCTAGTTTAAGCCGTGTGCATGAGCCGAAAAATGAAGTCCTGTTGAGTTTCGTCGCCAAAGTTTATAGCATTGGAGCATTATTACGTGAGCAACTTTATACGGAAAATGTCGATAGACAATTTACTACATGCCGGATAAATCTAAAGTACCTACTATGTACAGAATAATGCGTGGTAATGAACGAAAGAGCTTTATTTTATTTTAGCGACAAAATGGTTAAACAAAAGCGGGCTTTTAAGCTGCTGCAGAACATACAACAACAGACAGAAGCTTTAGTGTGTGTTTTCACACAGTGAATATCATTAATGCTTTTGTTTTTTGCCAGGTCAGCTTTTGCTAACAGTTTTTGTACCTACTTAGTACTTTACTACAGAAGCAAGTTAAAGCTGCTTGGGCTGCTGGACATGATGTTGCTCTTTATTTTGGCTTGTTACGTAGTATTATAGTCAAATTGGATCTCCAGAGTTCGCAACGCCATATGTTTGCTGTTTGCTTCTAAGTACTTTAGCGGCAGACAAGGCTTGAAGGCTTCACTAATAATAAACCTATAAAAACAATGAACATCTCTTGATGATCCTGGGGGTTTTCTTTTGTTTTCTAATTAGCAGACTGGAACTGCTGGTGGTGAAGCTGGACGACAAGGGTAAGTAAAGGAAAATATTTTTAATTTAAACATTTTTTTCTTTCCTTTTAACTGAACTAATTGAAAAATCAATCGTTCACACATTATGCAAGTAGCTGGTTTGTAGACAAAGTTTTGTTGTAAGTAAGGAATTAGAGAGAAAGCACATTTTCTACATTAACAACGGGCAACGATTATGTTTCTTTGAAAATCATGTAATACGTCTTTTTTGCAGTTTTGTAATCAATTTTTAAGATATTGTTATGAAAGCACAGAATTTACACTGTCGCGACATTTAACCTCACCTTTCGATGTATAAATAGAACAAAAGTTGTTATTATGCGCTACATCATTCTTGCTGTGCTGCTGCCATGTATATGCATCTTTTGAACATTTGAAGAATTATTATCAAGCTGGCATTTTTCATAGTTAAGCTGATCATTGGAGTTGGAGCATAAAAGCATATACGACTCACACAGTCACATGTAATAAGATTTGAAATAAAAGCAACCTAGCGGTAACAATCGTACTTAATTCCTCACAAACTTAACATTTAATATATGTTGATAATTAATATCACATTTAGGCATTCGGTTCACAATGAAAAATATTATAGTTAACATCACGTTGCTGCACATCTGGCGTAAATTCGAAGGAATAATCTCAATAAATACGCTTTCATATGTACGCCTGTACTAAATAATCAGTAAATTGCGTATTTCTGTAATAAATGCCCTTAAAATAGAGTGCGAAAAGATGAAGACAGTAAACTAGCAACGTACAGCAGGGTGGTGAAAGTAAAACCAAAAGCAACATTACTTATATAGTAAATTACGTATATCACGGCCACCTTTTCTATGTACGATATGAAAACAAAAATGAAGAGTAGAGAATTGCTAAAGCTAATAAAGTTTCACATATATCATGCATGCATGTTCTCTTGAGTTGTAATTTACTACACGCGTTATCACACACGGTAAATTGGGGCTCTATATAAGCTAGGTCAAGTCAAGGCTGTCAAGTTGAAAGAATAGAGGAATACAGTTGTTTGTATTTCTCTTTCCTCTAGATTTGAATCAAGCAACGTCACGTACATGAAATAAAACACAGCTGCCGTACGTTGTTATATAAATAAGATACATAGTTTTATATGTACTATAAATTTAGTTGTCTGTCCGCTTTCACATCGCAAATAGTCAGTTAGCATTTTTGTGCACGTACGAATACAAAAAAGCAACATTTTTTGTAGCTGATGATTCAGACGATGTTGTTGATGATGATGATGGCAAAAAAAGGTTTTCTTTTTTCTATGGTATTCAATCTTGAATTTTTTCCAGTGAAAAATATCGTGGACAAACACAAAAATCTACTTCGGTACAAGATAGGTAAGATGTGAAAGCAATGCATTTTGGAAAGGGAAAAATTGGTAAGAATGTGGAAATGGGGCTACAATACAAAATGTATGTGTGTGAGTAAAGTTAAAAGAACTGCGACTCTTTCCGTCTTGTGTCCAATGTAATATGCAATTCATACGATTTAAAATGTTTATCAATTGCGAATGCACTATTTTACGTATAGTAAGATTGAATCTAATGGTTATCTCTTCCGTGCGCAACTGCGTTAACTTGAGTTGGTATATCATAACAATATTGATCAGAAGTGTTAGTCTTAATGGAATGGGTCAAGTAGTAAACGTAGAAGGAAGAAAGAAGGGGAAAGCAATAAAAATGAGGGAAAGCATGCTTTATGGGTATCACGTTGAGCGTGTAATGCAAAAACCTGAGATAAATATCTTTGGGAAAAGGTTGCTTCCTCAAACGTCTAAAAAATTTACAATTTTTCCTCTTTCAAGAAAATAAAATATTCTCCTACTAGTCCTGCCCTGCCATTATGCAAAAATGTGTTTTAGATAGGATATAGGCAACGGCGCACATTACGGACAGATATTCAGAAATTTTCACAATATTTATTTTTTGCTGTTTCACGGGTTAAAGCACACAGGGCACAAGCAAATCGAATTTAGTAGGTGAGACGGGAACGGGCTCTCAATAAATTACTCACATCTTAACATTTTACACTATAATTAAGTATTAAACAGAAAACTTTGCAACTTAATACTGACAAGTTGAGAATATTTTTCACTAAAAATTTATTTCTTTTGGTCCTAGTACTTTTAAAGTTCAAGGAAGTATTTTTCACTCGTACTATTTTGATGACATTTTCACTAATTCTTTTACTCTCGATGTTTTCCTGTTCTAAAAAATGTATTTTTGGCAATGAAGTAATCAGTATAAACTAAAAAAAGACATGTCAAGTCGAAGTAAAAAGGCTGCTAACGAATTTAACTATGAATCAAAAGTTGCCATTTTCTTTCTCCTTGTTGCAGAAATTACTATAATTACTATTTACTTTCTCCTACGACGTGTGCTTTTATTGCTCGTGAGTGAACACGAAGCAATTACAAATTTTGATGTAGCAGACAGCAGACCTCCTGTCAAGATGCATTTTTAATTTATGCGACAATTTTATTGCTTGCAGCAAAATGTCAAAAACGTTTGCAGAGGAGGAGGGCAGTACACACGCACATACTTGCACAAACAAGAATTGTAGAAATAGGTAACAACAGCGAGCCGCCAAATATTGCTACTTCCAAAGTCAAATAACCTGCAAAGAATTACTACTGTTTGTTACTAAAACAAAAAAGTGCTATTGTTGTCAAAAACAGTTGCAACCTGTTTCAAAGAGCGCGCTAGAAGAAAAATATTGGAAAGGAACGTATTACTGTACTGTACATACTCCTTTGCATTTTGCCCATTTTTTGAATGAGCAATTTGCGTGACAAAGAGAAATTGCCATTTTACATTGCAAAATGTGGTTTATGCATACTCAAATGCTCACTCACGACTCCTTATGTTAGGTGTTTGTACTCCGGCTCCTCTCTTCCCTCACGGCTTTGATAAACGAGGGAAATGCTTTCGGTTACGTGTGTGTGACATGCTACTTTTAGAAATCGCACAATGCTTCGTACTACTGCCGCTCCTATGTTCCATGATTAATGATGATACTTTCCTTTCCCACTTTTATATTAAACACGCTAGTTTACAGCATTTTACACGGAGAAACGGAACAATTATAGGTGGCAGTGAAACAACTCGTAATAATATTATGGATATATGAAATTACATACGTAAAATTTGAGATATAAAATCACTTTAATGCAAAATGAGAAAATAAGAAAACAGACTGAAATGTATCAGGTGCAGTACAGGAGAAAGCATAAATACACATAATACCTTACTACACGTGTCGTACATTATTAAGCCTAGTTCCTTATTGTTACTCCCTTAAGCCCATGATGAATAGCAGATGAATTATGAATATTTATATCTTGTATTAACTACCCTTCTTATCCTTTTCCATACTTTTCATATTTTCCGTTGCCTCGTTAGTTGAAACTAGAAACTTGTCAGGACTCAGGATCACTTTTATTAAGTACTTCCTAAGCATAATGTGGCGGATATATGTACAGGTGTGGAGTGGAGATTGCGATTTCTAAAATTCATTTATTTGGTTTGTTTCTATTATGATGAAATTTACAGAGTTCATAAAATGCTGACGGAGCTTTTATTTATTTATTTTCAGTCATCCTGGAGACAATCCGTTTTATTCCACCATCGACAGCATGCCAGATATTCGACCCAGGAGGAAGTCAATTCCATTAGTGTCTGAGCTGGTACGTACAAACAAATGCTTTCTCTTCTGCGTAACCGTTTCATAATAATTTCATAACTATTCCTCTCAGATGAGAGTTTTTTATTTTTTTATTTTGATCAGTTATCCATTTTTTCTCTCATAAGCCAATTTATTATTCAATTGTATTAATTGAAAACTGATGAGTATTCAAAATGTAATGATTATAATTGATTACTTTTTTACGCTGCCTTCAAATTCTACAGGTTCTCAAGGTATGAATTAAAATTAGCTACAAAATGGGATTTTAGTATAGTCTGGGAAATATTCGTTCTAAAGTACCCTCATAGATCATAAAAACAAGTCTATTTGGATTGGAAATTGGTTTGCTCGCGTAACTCACAATGGAAATTTTATTATGTGCGTAGGCAGGGTTCAAATATTTGTCCCTTAGGGTACATCCTCCTACTTATTTGGATGAACTCTACATCTACCCGCACTCTCTGGTTGCTTTAATGTGATTGTGAAGTATGTCAATAAGATTCACGTGTTCAATAAAATCACTCATTTTCATTCAGTGAAAGTGGAGATGTTGATGAATGAATCGATCACTTTCAAATACTACCACCAACCTCTTTTTGCATACGTAGGTTTTGAGAGTCGCAAAGCAACACGAACGAAAGCGTTTCAGGAAAACAATAAGACACTATAACACTATCATGTCATGCATCTAGAGAGAATCTATCATGAAATCTACAACAAAGCTGTAAAAATGGAAACGAAGAGAAGAGATGAGAATGAGAACCACTTGAAAATCTGCAAACGCAAGAAACCTTCAAAGTAAAGAAGAGAAAATCCTAGATTACGTTTTCCTTCTTTCCAACTAGAAAGAAATGTAGATGCTTTATGCATTTCGTATCCAATATCCTGAACAACAAACAACTGGCTGGATTTGTTGGAACGTTCTAAATGTCCGTTTTCACACAAACCGTCTGCGTGTGTAGATAACAGTGCATATTATCAGAAAAGGGAACAAGTTCTCCCTTCAGAGAAAAGTTAAGATCGACCAAGATTTTCCAAACACTCTCTTTATCGTAGCCTCCTACCACTGCGTGCGCTAGATTTCTCAAGATGGAAGCTTTCAGGCAAGAAACATGATTTTTCTGAACCGTAATAATACCAAAGCAAGAGAATGGCTTAGTCTGGGAAATAGGATTATAAGTTGTAAAGATTCGTGAATGTACCAAGCCATGAATTGTACATAAAGAGTGTGTTGGGTGTTGGGTCTGCAGAAATCTAGTAAAATATGGGAGATGGTCGAGAAAGAAGAAGCGACCTTTTTCTTATTCTTCTTCATCTTCGTCTTCTTCAAATACAACAGACAGATCCTTTCTCTTTGTCGCTCTCCCTTTTTTCCACCAAACTTTCAGTTTGGAATCCTCATTAAAATTTCTTAAGAGGTACGCTGCTCTCAAGACATTCTTCGCATTTCATGAATGGACTGTGACTTGTTACTTAAGACTCTGAACTGAAGCCTATAAGCTTTTCACTTTTGATCTGCCTTTGCATAAAATATAGGTTCGATGTATCTTTCATGCACAGTGCAGAGTGCACATTTACAGTATGCAGGACAGCAAATTTCCCGATTTAACTCAACTAATGCCAAACTGATGTAAATATGTATGAATACCTAAACTGTGGCTACACAGGGGAAAGAGTAAAGGAGAGCTGCCTTTTTGCATTGGCACTTTCCAGTTTGTCTTGTTTTTGGAAAATGTGACCCTGAAAGGCCTGTCTGATGTTATGTAGGTTTATTCTTGTTAAGTAAAAATTAAAACGACTTCGACTATAATTAAATTCAGTTGAGTTGAAAAAAACGCTTGCTGGGAAATACCGTAAATCTTTGTGGAAATTACAATGCCATTCTTTCCTTCTACCCCTCTCAGAGTCATTTACCATCGTACGATTGAGTTTACCAACTACTTAGCATTCACATCGTCTCCGAAACACTTTCGTCTACTGCTTTCTCAATTGTTTGCTCGTGAAGTTCTCGAAGTGGAATAAATGAGAGCTGATTCTGGGTAGACTTTTGTAAACCACTTAATTAGTCAAACTATTGTGTCTAGTTTAAATTGAAGTATATTCACAGTAAATGTCCGCTTCGATATTTCATACTTTTCACCAATTTCTCCTTCAGATATCACGATATCAGATATCATCATAGTGCCATTTTATTTCACCAATTCTCGAATGGAATTAAATTGTTTTTCTTGTACTTTGGATATCCAATCAGACTTGCTAAAATTTCAACCAATCCGGGAATTTATAAAGGGGAGGGCTCTTAATGAGGATCCATGCTGATTAATACTAGTATTATATTATGCCTGACTGAAACTGATTCACCAATTTTATACTTTAACAGACAATGGCAGCAACGAAAAGACAAGGCGCAGGACTGACCAATGCGATACCTAGATCGACACTGAACGATGAGGAGCTGGTAAGGAAATCGCAATTTCATTTTCTTAACTACTACTTTTTCAGAACGACGCCACACTTTATTCTCAAATGGCACAGGTATGCAATTGGGATTGAAACGTTTGATAAAAAATCTGCATTATGAATTTCTGAGTGACTTACTTTGAAATATTGTATTAAATTAGGACTGAACAAGAACATGATGAAAACTTTTAAAAAGATATTCGTAATAGTGAGCCATTTGTTCCTTTTGAAGTTGTCTCGTCTCTAGTGCAATACAATCTCTTTTTAATCTTTTTCCATCTTATAATATCTGTTCTTTCCAAACGTTTGTCTTCTTATATACATAATAACTTTTATCTCTTTCTTTGTCTTGTGAAAACTGTTGTTTCTGCACCTCTCTCTATATCTCTATCTTCTTCTCGATATCTATTTTGATTGGCAATGTGTATTGTATGTTTTATATTGCAATTCGTTATTATGTAATTTTTTCTCTTCCTAAAACTCAAGCATAATATAGACTGTCTTTCCGTATGAAACAAAATGTATACAATATACATATATAATATAATAACGTAATATCCGAATCTCTTCTCCCCCGTATGTGTCTTACTCATCTATACATTTTCCGCCTTATATTTTGTCCGTAAATGTAAAATATATCTCTTGTGTATTTGCTCCCTTCTGAATACTTTTTTATCATTCATTCACTTGACCGTGGAAAGAGTCCGAATGAAACTGGGTTTCATCTTATCCACATTTGTTTGAAGAAAGTAGTATTTCTCTAGGGCACCGCAGTCAGCGGAGAAAACAAATCATCGTAGAAAATAGTCTTCTTGTATTAACTTGTTTGTGTATCATATTGCACAGATTTGTAGCAGATTCCATAAAGTAGTACGTACATTGAATTGAAACACTTCTTTTTATAACTTTTCTCACTTGAGTCAAACGCTGCACGAACGTCAACATTCACGTTGGAAATTTGATCTTGTTAACTTACTGAATCACGAATCACGGCGTTTTGTTACCTTTTGACCTGTATGAATATAATCTAAATGATCAAGTAATCTAACCATTCAATCATTTCGCAAGTGTGAAAGCGTTGAAAATTTTATGCTGATTTTGAATGCAATGCCTTAATAAATATTGTCGTTGGGGATGCGTGATGGAACAGTTCAGCTAACAAAGATGAACTTTATTGTTCCAAGGGTTTACGTTTTTTTGTTCTGTTTGTAAAGAAGGGTGAGCGTACGAACGCCCGGGTTTTTTTTATTAAACGGGTTGTATTGTGTTGTCTTGTTCCCACATGTCTTGTCTACGGTATGGATAGGAGTTGGTAAGTCCTACTCACTCAAGAGCACTGTTGCCATAAATTGCCCTAGAAAAGTACACACATAAAATACCTTTACTTACTTACACACAAAAAATTGGGGAAATGAACTGAACTAAACTGCGTATCTTTGTAGAATCAAAAAGATAAAAACAGCATTGTATAATATTTTACAGTAAAAGCAGTAAAAGTAGTGTACTGGTTGATTTATTATGCTTCAATATTATTGTTTTGTGTGTATTGTATGTAGCGTTTTTCAGTAAAAAATATAATGTGCTCATGCTGTTTCTATTATGGCATCAAGCTATTTTAGCTATTGCTCGTGGTAGTGAAGTAGTGGTAGTAAATAACCGCATTCTACTACATGACTTACCCAATAAGGCATAAAATCTCAACTAGTTAGAAAGCGGCCACCAATAGTATGACTAAAAATAAACCATTGTAAAGATGTGATTTTGTTTGGTCAGTTTGTGCTTACACAGTACATAAACTGAAACTAGTTGTACATTGTTTGATGCTTAAAACATTTTCAACATTTAAACCTAAAATTTACATTGTTTTATAACTAACGTACGAACATAAAATTGAAGTGTGCTCGAGAAAGTAGCAGTAGAAAACAGAGTAGCTTGACCTTTTCCAATGCAAAATTTTCATCTGACTCTCTTGTAAAAGAGAAAGAGAAGGACGTACGTGTGTTTAGTCTTGAATTGTGTTTGTCGTTTTGATGTTGATAAACTAGATCTACATACACTTATTTATTTTCCTCTCACTCACACACTCTCACTCACTCAAATTTCCTTTTGAAAAGTTTACGGTAAGTTGGCTACGAGCGAGAGTGCCTTCCACTTTCTCAGACATTTTGCAGGAAAGCAAGCTTTTTATCACAGTTTCTCTTCACTGTAGACTTTTCTCTTGAAATAAGCATGTTCTATGTATATTACAGACATAAAAAACAAGTGAAAAATGTCTTATTTTCTGCATTATTAATGGAATGGAATGACGTTTTTGTATGAAAGACCAAAAAAATCTTTACATTTTCTATCGTTTTTCACATTTGTAGTTAACAGTTCAATGAATGCCTGCTCATACTCACTGACGAGCATTCTGTTAAATTCAATTTTCAGTAGTACAGAAACTTACAAGATTTTAATCAAACATTTTAAATTAACCTAATTAACGAGTTTCCTCCCACTTTTGTATTTTCACTTGACAATTTGGTAAAGAGATAACTTCGGTGGGAAATTATTCTTGGACTTTATTGACTAGAGTGTTTATATTTTACTGAAGTGAGTAACATATTAAAGTTTATTCACGAAATCATTGCAGGTGTAAATGTAAAACGATTACACGAGTCGAATGTTAGTCATAGCCATAAAACAGGCATAAATTTGAAGAAACTGCGAGGTGTTTTGGGCAAAACGTTCTCCGAAGCCTTGAGCTGACAAAAGATAAAAATAAAATAGACCCCATTTGAGTGAGAACATCACTACACAATCATTTATTCTCTGATACTAATGTATTTTATTCCCGGTTAACAGCATAACAAAACCACCCGGTGAGACATTAATAATACTTAAGCTAGTTGTCGGTCGCTATTAAGGATTTCAAAAAATTATTTAGACGATGCATAGATATCTGCATTAAATTTCTGTGAATTTCCGTTGTAATTATTTGTTGCTGCTAAAAATGTGTAGTAGTAACCGTTACCGTATTTTACTCTGCTATTACCTTTGTGTCTAAAATTATGTCAGCCTTACAAACTAAATACTGCCTGACTGGCACAGAAAACCCGCCCACCCACTGAACTTACCATTACCGATTACTATACCATACAGAAATCATCCATTAACATAATAATAGGAAAATGCAGTACCATTACCATTACACTTGTTATGTTTCTAGTTTTAGACGGAATAACAATAATTTCTTCTTACTCTAATTTTCACGTTCTCTACTTCTATAATTATACACAGAACAACATACTATTTTAACCCATTATTATTAATCATGCATAATAGAAGCAAGATATTTGTGTATACTGCCAAAATTTGGGTACAATCATAAACATTATTCTACACAACTTAACCAAACTGCAGCCAAAATAATACTTTTCCGCCTTAAGCAATAATTTAATAATGCAGTAAAGCGTGCATTAGATTTGCACAATTTGTTAATTTATAATAGACGTAAACTGATTCCATTGATGGCTTTTGCCAAAAACAGTTGATGAATGGTACATTTAATGTGCTCAATTTTACACTGATGGGACTTGAAAATTTTGATGATTTGAGTAATAAAAAATCGATACTCGGAACGATTAGATTACTTATAAATATTACAGTATCTTACTACTACAAAATAATATTGTTATAACATATCAGAGCTGACCATAGAATTCTCTTAGAGCGACAGTAAAAAGCTTTTAAAAATTGTATGTATTGAAAGAAGCTGTAGAAGAACCAAACTCTGTACGATGTATGTCCGACATAAAGTCTGAAAATGTGTATGAAGTAAAAGTGTTTCCTCATGGTAATATTGCTCGTTTGCTAATCTGATTCTATTTGTTTAATTTATTGCGACCAACTTTACCTCTCGTGGGGATGTGCGGAATTTGTTGGCTGAGTGCAGAAAATGCACGTTTACAAGAAGACACTTCAAGCTCTTATCTACCCAATTTCGAGTACCACGCCACACAATTTTGTGCTGTGGACGGCCACATCTCCAACCTATTGTTACGAGTGTGAGGGTCTTCTGTGGGGAATTGCGAGGCAGGGAGTTCGCTGCACCGAGTGTGGAGTCAAGTGCCATGAGAAATGTAAAGATTTGCTCAATGCGGATTGCCTTCAGAGTAAGTACACCGTTTTTCTCTTAACTGTACATTTCGTGAATGTTTTATGTCCAATCTGTAAGTAAAATGTAATCCACTGTAGCTGAGTGTATACCAAAAATACTACCATACACCAACACATTCACGCGTAATTCTCATCAGACTGGAAATTGTAAAACGGTAAAAATATGTGAAGTAATGGAACACATCGTTAGCAGTTTTCACAAATTCAGGAAGTTATTTGTTTCATTAACATTCTCTTTCAAATCTCAAGTATGACTCATTTAATTTGTGAGAATATGATGAATGAGAAGTATTCGCTGTTTAATATCATTGTATAATGTATAACGACTTTCGTAACCCTCCACATAAATGTATTATATGATTGATTGTGTCTCTTTCAATTCTCGATATTCAGCTCTTTTCACTGTGACTCTTTAGCTTTCATGTAATTAATTAATGTGCGTACCCTATTTTCTTTTTCACTTCTTTTTGTCAAATTAGTCACCAGGATGAAAATAGGGATGGATGGTGTAATCGCGCACTTGTTATTTAGTGATTTAAACACAATATAAACGGCAATACAATAAAACTATTACGTCTGCACTGTGATAGGAGATTTGCCGAATATCGTGCACTTCGGTGTCTAGAAAAATGTGAAAAATTATTTCTTCTATTCAAATAAAGACTGTGTCTTTCTTTGTAGTGAGTACCCCTTTACCGTCTTTTTGTGTCATTTTCTTTCTTCTCTTCTTGTGACCTGTACATCTATGTAAACGAACCACAGGAAGTGTTTGGTTTTTTATCGCAGTATATAAAGAAAGACGTAATATTTGTCAAACAGCCTCTTTCATGACATCTGAGAAAGTTATTGTCAGTTTTCAGTAGTAAACTCAATTTTAGTTTCCTTTAAAAAGTGTCATCATCAGTTAAAGCAGAATGTTAAGCAAGAAAGTAAAATAGAGTTAGATGGGACCATTAAAATAATTTTTAGTGTTTCTTCATTCTTGGGTCCCTGAAACTTTATTAACACTTGGTTGTACTTGAACCACTTCATTCTTGAACTAACCAAACTTTATTGATTCTGAAAAGTTTGCTAATTGAAGAAGTAATATAAAGCATGTCATTAGATTGCTCTTACTGACGCTAAAGAAAGCAATACAATACGACAAATTGGTAACAAATAAAGAAAAAAACTCAACACAAAAGGTCTGAGCACTACAAAAATAATTAAATGACCATTTATTTAATAACTTGTAGGAAGTTCTATGACTCCACTTCCTTTTGCTAGTTCTAAATATGATAATAATAAATCAATATCTTTTCATGACACCAGAATAATTACTTCTATTGATCTAATATTGCTGAATATTAAATAGTTACTACTTTGCGAATATAATACATATCAAATTGTTACAAATTGGTTTATAGAGGAAGGAGAAAGTGCATTATTAACCAAAAACAAAATATACTTCTTTCTTGTAAGTTTTTATAAAATGTGTAACATTTCAAATCGGTAAAAAAGTGTTTTGTTATCTTTTTTGTATGGTTCCTTAACTTGGTTTTCTGCAGCTGGATTTACAAGTAAGAACTTACTTGTTCCTGGCTGTTCCACTACTACTTCTTTACTACTCTCTCTCTCTCTCTTTCACATCTTTTCTCTATCTTTCTCTCTGTACTAATTCCTTTTCTATTCCGTAGTTTTACCACTAACAAAATTCCTATTAAACTGTTCTTAGTAAATTAGAATTAGCTGAACGAGCAAATAACGCTGCATAGTTAACTAGATTTACTAATGTCGAACGATAAATAGTTATCCAAATTAACTGAGAACACACATTTGCGAGGCTTATCCATTCCAATAATACTAACGTAAAATCAATAGAGCGCATAATTTTAGACAAGGGTTCAGTTGTATTATTATGGAAGATATGTTTTACTTTGAAGAGTGTTGTTAACATAATAACTAATCGCTCGTCTAGCACTGTTTGTATTGATCAATTACTTTCATCATAGTTTCTGTTTTATTTTCACCGATTGTACCTAGTTCAAAGTCCACCATAGTTTTGCTTTTACTTGCAATGTCTCTTTATTTTTTGTTCTCCTACTAAATAGCTTGTGCACTGTGTGTGTGTTTGCTTGTGTCACTTACTACATTTAAATATTTCACGCTTAACCTACCGGACTTAACTTAAAATCTTAAAATGAAATGCATGTTTACTTTAGCCGTTTGAAATTATTATATTATTCCTTTATTCTAAGTACTATGTTCTTTGCTGTGTTGACTCTTCCATTCTGTCGCTCTTCTTTCTACTATCTTTTAATTCCTGTTGTTTTATGTGTGACTTCACTTGCTAATTGAGAGTATCTGAGTGTTTCATTGTGGATGTGATCCCACCCAAGTGTAATTAATCATGACTCCAAAATGTGTGCGTGGATGTGTGACTAGGACAATCAATTTTGTGACACTTGTTTAATTGTCCCGTTGGACAGTTTAAAATGTTTTACCTGGTCGCATTATTATTGTTTGCACCACCATTATTATTATTAAATTGCGTTTAATCATTCCATCTAGATTATATTGTAAACTTTAACCAATCACGAGTTAATTTACTGTTTATTTATTGGTTGACTCAATCTTTCCTTTATCTCTACAATTAAATTAATGATTGGCATTTGATAACCTTTTAGTATTCTCAATCCACTCGTTATATTGCACTAAATAAATGCGTGAAACTAATACCAATTTAAATGTGATGCTTAGGGGCTGCCGAGAAGAGCTGCAAGCATGGGGCTGAGGACAAGGCGAATAGCATAATCACTGCTATGAAAGAGATTATGAAACAACGAGAGAGACAAAAGCCTGAGATTTTCGAGCTGATCAGGTAAGATAACGCTCACCATTCCAATATTTGTATTCACACTGCGCGGTATATTTATTTTAAAACACCTAATAACATTAAATATCTATACTAACAAAGGACGAAAAATTTATGAAATGCTATTTTTATCATGGCGAAAAATTTGTATTTACAACAAAATAAAGTTATGGACAAGAAACAAATAATGTGATATTGTGGTATTTTTCACTATATAATTCAACTAGCTCTTCGGACTACTCTGCGGTAAATTTAAGAGTCTTTGAACACAAAATACCTCTATAAAATACTTCTTGTCAATATTTAGGCAAGTGTTTGGCGTAGAGGAGAAAAGTCATACAGGCCACATGAAAGCGATTAAACAGTCAGTGCTAGATGGGACTAGCAAGTGGTCTGCAAAAATTGCCATCACAGGTTTGTCACTATTAAATCCCCACAAAAACAATTTAGCAAAAAAATATACCCATTAATAAAAATCAATGGCCCATCAAACAGTCCTTAATACTCTTTGTATCTGTTCAAAAGAAGCTCTGTAGTGAACGCCATTACTCTAATATTCATATATAATCTATAAAAAGCTTTCATTCGTTAAATTACTGTTCTTTATCTGTTCTCGTATTATTATTACTTAAAATACCTATCTATCTATATGCATTTCTGTGTGTGATTTTTATCTGCGTGTATATATATATTTTCTAATGCCAAAGCAAGCAAAAAGCTATATACAGATTACGTACATAATTAAGTAATATGTGCTATAAATAAGCATATCATTTTCAGCATACAGCGGCTTCCTATAATATTTTATTATAGTTAAAGCCTAGATCAACATAATATATTATTTGTGTGATAAACTGTTGCCAAATTCACTTTCAAAAATAATATTTCAGTTCTTCAAACAAAAAAGACAAAAATCGAATGGTATGCTATATATTATTATATAATGCGGCTCAGCATTATGTTTTAATATAAAATAATTTATATATTATTATTATGCTGCTGCAAAAGTGTGCTTCATGTGGCTGCTCTGTCTATTAGTGTACACACTTTAAAAAAGTTAATAACATTACACTTTGACCTTTCTGTTCTGCGACTAGCAAAAACTATGCGAACTTAACATTATGAAATGTATATAAAATGTCTACAAATCAATGATCCAATCACACACAAATACCCACTCAAATGAAATATAATGATATAATGCAATTCTATAACCCTTTATTTTTTTAAATGTCAATATCAATTCAATTTCCCCGACCTCCCAGCAGTAGGCCAAACAAAATTGCTATTGCACACGCCCACCCACGTCCTTACTTATTTTCTATTCACCGTCTAGAGTCTAGAGTTACAATTATTAACTAAGTTAGATAATGTAAATAACTCCGAGCAATTTTATCTCCAAATATAACTTTCTTTAGGATCACGTCAAAACAATTCTCCAGCAAAGCAAATATGTTCACTGGATTGTATGAGACGAGACGCATTTTAAATAATTTGCAAGATAATAAAAATTACATTAAACTGTTAACGAAAGTTCACGATTTTGGTCCGTAGTCCGTAACTGAAATGTCCAGTGTTAACTTCACGAACGAGTATAATTTTCTAACCAAAAGGTTTAGCGCGCTCTAGTATATAGCAGATGTAATTAATACAATTAACAGATGAACTAACTTGTATCACAAACAACGGATTTTATCTCATCGTTATCAATGTGTATGCATTTTCTTTCGACGTTTAACTAACCGGTGGAAATGCAACCTTGATGGTGATGATTATAAAGTTTAACTTAAAAAATGCGTCTTTTTACTAAAAATTACTTCTTTAATCTGGAACTGAACCAATGCAACATTACTCAGAGTCTGATCAGAATGAATGCATTTATCCAATATCTTATCCAATTGACAGAACGATGTATTCCGTCGATGCCGACACTCATATTGATAATCTAGAGCAAGCAGAACAGAGTGTTCTTGAAGGAACTTCCAAATGGTCCTGCAAGATTGCCATCACAGGTATTTTATTATTTTTCTTAAACAAAAAACGAAAGTACTCATGAAAGAGTACCATAAATAAATAACTGCCATGTTCACTTACTGAAAGAATCCTTTCCGTTCTTAAGTCCTTATGTTTCTCCTATTATCAGTATCAATATTTGTAGGAGAACAAGGAAAAATCAATACTTTTTCATTTAACTTTTTTTTTGTAATAGTTGTTAAAGACATGTGTAGCTAGGCATATACTATAACCCTTTAAAAATGACTTAAGTAGGTAAGTAAAAAGTACGGCTCGAATATAACTATGTAGGTGAATAGAAAGTAATGCAGAATAGTGCAGTATAATATAACACGACGTCGTATTTTATATTATTATATTCCATCTTCATCCACTTTAGTGAGTTTCCCTTATACTTTCTCTTCTTTCTCTCTCTCTCTCGCTCAAAAGAAAATTGTGTATCACTTAAGTGTGGGTAAAAACTGTATCCTCTTGAATATAGGTCGTTTTATACTTTGCTAAGAAAAACGTTGAGCGCTGCGCTGTTGTATTCAAGTATTCCTCAGTAAAGTGTGTAGAGTTGTGGAAGGATGTACCTACGTATATTTACTTTCATCTACCCCTTTTTATAACATAGATTTTGACGGAAAAATAGATTGATGTGAAGATGAAGAATGGCATGACTATGATGCTGTAATATGAAACGTGTGTGGTATATCTGAAACTAAAGAAGTAACATGTATTTATATAAAATCCGTTATGAAAAATTGAACTGATACAATAGAATAGAAACGGTAGTCTAAGAATTTCTTTTGATATCCGATCAAAAAAATAATCCCTTTCCTTTTATTATAAAAGTATTCAACATGCATCGGCAAAAATTTATCCTTTTAATATAATAAATGTTTTTCTCTGAAAGGAACGAAAGAGTCGTGTTTCTTTTCATTGAATCCAGTGTGGTAAGAAAAACCAGATGAAGTCCTGGCACCTTACGTTACAAATTAGTGGGTTGTGGTTGACGTATTTACTAATAATAATTAATCAAGTTCATACCTTAATTAATGTTTAGTGTACATACACCTGATGACCTACCCACCCTCACACTAAAAACTACATATAGATCTATCTAACAACTTTAATTGTACTGAGAAATGTTTAACCTTTAAATGTTTTGAGATGTCAGTAGATTGTTGACAAGGAGTTTTGTGTGGGATGTTCAAAGCAACACGAAACAAATACACCGCTTCCACTTTCCAGTAACAACATTGGAATGTTTTGCTTGTAGACTTGATCTGTTGAATTCCTTGAATCTGTTTTGGTAATGCTTAATTTGCAACATTTTACAAAACGTTCATTCAAATGAGCTGCGTAGATCGTCGTGTTTGGGTCGCCCACTGTAACAAAGAATGACGTATAAAAGTTCTTTATACCCCATTTGAATTCCTTAATGCAAAATTTGATACAGTATTTACAATATCTGTTCTAAAGTTTCGGTTGATTTAATTAAATCAGAAAGTGTAGCGAAACACAAAATTGAGTAATGCACAGAATCTCATGAATAAACTTTAAGGCAGGTTGTGAGCATGATTCGTTAAGAAAATGGTTAACAGTATACCAGAACATAAGTAAAAGGAGAGACTTTATCTTTAATACTATAGCTTTTGGCGAGGTCATCTTAAAGAGCTCTTCTTGTCAGGGCCACGTTGAATGAGTCCAGATTCACATTTTCTCCTAATCTAATGAAAGAGTACTTCGTTTACATCCTCGCAAGACTCGGGCTCCAAATTCTTTGAAACAGATATTTCATTGCAACGAAATTTAATACTATAGCTTTTGGCGAGGTCATCTTAAAGAGCTCTTCTTGTCAGGGCCACGTTGAATGAGTCCAGATTCACATTTTCTCCTAATCTAATGAAAGAGTACTCCGTTTACATCCTCGCAAGACTCTGGCTCCAAATTCTTTGAGACAGATATTTCATTGCAACGAAACTATAAATGCATGAGACGGGGAAAAATTAAAATGAGGATTATGAAGATTACTTTTGAATGGGCTTGGGATGAGCATATTAATTAGATATGTTCCTCATTCTTCAATATTTGCATTCTCATTTTCACTTCATCTTCAAGCAGCATTCATCAAGAAGGTGATTTGAGCTGAGCATTCATAGAGGCTACTACTACATGATTCGGTATGTTTTAGCTTACGCAATGTTTAATTAATAATAGATATTACGAGGAAACTACTTTTTGTTCAATCTTCGTACCTTCATTACATCTGTTCCAATGGATTCCGTACTTCCATTTAAAACGAAAAAGCAGACATAACATTCATTTCTACTTTCAGTTTCATCTCATCTCGTCCAGACGCGATAATGAGAAGGAGGAGAAGCAAGTCGATTATACATTAACTTTTTTCTTCTTCCACACGGAGTTCTCGAGAAAATTCTTTGTGTCAATGAATTTTCGGGTATCGCTTCGTTTCGTATTCCCTTTCACAATAAACGTAGGTTAGGTCGTAGGACACAAAATGAACGCAGAATTGGGTAATCTCATAAAAACTCACTTTCCTTTTATCATGTGAGCATCATCATGGAAGGAATGCGAGCACATACACATTGACAAAGTGAAGTTGGAAGAGAAGAGAGGCAGGCGGCGTGTTCTTTCTCCTTACTGCACGAACAAGAAATTTTCTCCAAAAGTTGTATGGTCCCATTCTCTTCTTACTTTTATGTCTTTTATTTTTATCAGCTTGTTGCCTGCTCCACTATTTTCAAACTGAGCGCACTCATTCCGTTCGTTCTCTATTGCACACACAACTGTTACCTACGACTGTTACTTTTGCTTACACAATTCTGATTAGCAACTCGAAGTAATAAAGAAGGAGAATTGGAAAGTTACTGCAACATTGCTGTAGGTTTGAAGAAATTAAGAAAAAAGTATTGCATCGTTGGTTGGGAAGAACGTCGAGTGCATTAATAAATGTACCGTTATGGGTGCTGTGCTGCGCCATTCAGGAATGCCAAGTGATCATTAATAATGTTTCGGGTAATATTAATGTAGGTAAATATAATCATACAAGCCATTTCTGAGAATGTGTTTCGTTCCTTCCACTTGTGTCCCATTTTGGCCCTGATGATGATGCCCATTTCGTATTACACGTCTTTAGTACTATACAGTTTTCTCACTCTCTCACTTACGTGTTTAGATGCGGTTGACGGGGATCTCAATTCAATTATACTACAATCCAACGTACCTATTGTAAATCTAGTGAGCATGGCACGGTACAACAAGCACTCGACTCATGACTTGGGATGATGAAGAGATGCGATTTCACAGAGTTTTAATTTTCTTCATTTTCTTCTCCTTTTCCTCGTCCTCCTCTTCTTCTCCTTTGCTTACTTTCATTACTCTTACATTTACAATTTCTAGAGGCCACTTCTAATGGTGACTAGTGTGCAGAAAGCAATTTAATTAGAGTACTTAATCATCTCATGTAGTCACAAAAGGCATGATAACGTTGTTTATTGGCAAGCACAACTGGGTTAGCTACATATAGCTATTTAAGACTCGGCTATAATTTCCTAAATATTACATTTCAATGGCTACATGGCTTTCAACTCAAGAAATTGTCTTTCGGAAAATTGATTACCCACTTGTGTGCAAGCTTTCATTTGGAAAGGAAAAGAAAATGAAACCAGTGACCCTATTTATGTTTTAAGTTCCAATTGAAAGCTCTGTGTCACCGACTGAGCTGATTATTAGAAGGGGTGTCGAGTTTGATAGATATTCGGGTGATTTTGTTTTTTCTTATGTGACTCATGTCTTATACCATGTCACCAAATTTCCCAGCCTAATGTATATATTAAACATGAATACAAACTTGTTGTGCTCTCATGTTATTCAAATATCGATCACTAATCATTTCGGCGGTAGGTACATAGGTTTCAGTGAAGAAATGTTACGTGAGAGTGAGACTCATGTGCTCTAGAAAATATTGCACATATAATATCCAAATGATATGTTTTCTCGTCTAGTGACAGAGCTGACTGCCTCCATTCCATCGTTGGCAAAAAAAACTTTTTTCTTTTGTTGGTGCTTTTTGTGTGTTCATTCGTTTCGTATTTATATATTATATATGCAAGAAACGCGAACGTCAAGTCAGGAGTGCTTCCTCTACTATTTAAGCTCGTTTCCTGTCATTCATTTCTGTCATCTCGTTCTTTTTTCTCATGCACCCCTTTCTATATTCACTATTCCATTACTATTATCAAACACCGCTGCTACACCAAGTGTCTAACTTCATACACCACTGTGTATTCTCAGCTCAACGATCAGTTGATACGAACGAAAAGGCAAGAGGATATGAAAGAGAAGAAAAGAAAACCTGAAATTCCGTAAACAGCAGCATACGCACATGAACGAATTATAATACTAAAAAGTTTCTTTTGTCGTTTTTACATACATTGTTTGGGAGTGTTTCCTCAGCTTTGAGAAAGAAGCAGCTCAGAAACGACAAGAGTTTTCATATTATTAGTGACGTTGACAATGACAAAGCCTACTGAATACTAGACGATCGGAGCCAGTTGATGAAGAAGGCATTTTAATACGTTGCGTTATTTTAGTAGGGAGGTTTAAACCAGCTTGACCTAGATGAGGAGAAAATTTTTCTTATCAATCTTTATATAACACAGGGAGCGGTGACGGCAAGCAGGAGGTCTCTCACTATCACTCACTAGAAACACTGTTCATTCGCATAAACTTTTGGTATTCATTCATAAACCATAAGGAAGGGCTGTAGATTGTCAACGTGATCTTTTGATATCGTTATACACTATTAGTGTGCCATCAGCGGCATCACCACCACCGCCAGCACCAGTTTCCCATTGGAGGACATTACGTATGATTATCGTGGAAATTTATAATGTCGCTGCTATTATACATAGTAAAAGGCGTTCGAATGCAAAGGCACACGTTATGTTATTATGAGATACTGTGCTCAACTCGGCTCAAGTTTCTCGCTCCGTGTGTCTCTCACGTCCATCCATTTTCTATATAAAATCCATTTTATTCCTCTGACACTTTTTCTATATTATGGTAATGCGAACAGCAGCAGAAACGAGAGAAGAAAATGATGTCCTCTATTCTCCTCTCAGTCTTCTTCGGTTGGGTTCTTCGCAATTTCCTGTTCCTACCCTCCGCCTTCTCCTATTCTTTACAAAGCCACTAAAAAGCTTATGCAAAAGAAGAGAATGTCGACCATTTCTGATATGATAGCATACATATAACCTTTTGAGTTTTCCTTACTTACATGCCTCCGTGCTCTCATAACTACCTAATATGCATAACTTCGCATGTGTGTGTGTTCAAATATGAAAAGACCTGCTGCTCAAGGTTTTATGTCTGCAGGGAAATTGTAATGATTTGACTTAAGCCGAAAGTCGTCCTGCCAGAGGAAGAGGGACGCAGCGAGTCGTAAAAGGGAGGCTTTTACTTTGTCATAGACCGAACTGAACTTGACAGTGTTAGTCATGCAAGCGCTGGCAAAAATATTTTTATTATTATTATCGCGATGTGTATGAAAAATTGACTACCAAGTAATGTGCTCATGGGTACTGCCTTGCATGTCATATTATGTACCAACGTTACATAAATTTGTGATGGTGTCAGTGTCAGATGTGAGGTCAGAAATCAATTGCTGCTACAGATCCGTGTTTACTCAGTTGCATCACTGCCTTTTGAATGGACCTACAGCTGGAAAACAAAGGGCACATTGCATTAACTGTTGTGAGAAAGTAACGTTCATTCACTCACAACCATTTTGTTTTCATAAAGCCAAAGGCCGAGAAATTAACGAATACAATAAGGCTTGGATAATGATTTGTGCCTAATTTTATCAAGGGAATTAATTTGAATAAAATAGCTTATTTTTTCACGCATTTCTGCTCTGGACGGACGCATACTGGATGCTGATCTCATTTTTGTCGTCAAATTCTCATGGAATTCATTCATTATGCATAACGTAACTAAAACATCAACTGAAAAATAAAAAACGGGTAACACGGTGTGTAGATTTCAAGTAAACTTTATGTAAATTAGGTGACCCACAATAACACAACCTATTTCTAAAGCCAGGAAAAAATTACATTATTCTAGAATATTTCTATTAAGTTTAATTTAAAGCATTCCCAACTGTGCATTACTCACAACTTAATAGAATCCAGACTAGTCCAGACGTCAATGAATTTACAAAAGCAGAACAAAACACAATTTTGTCTGCAAGCAAAACGTTCGACTGGAAACCAAAAATAGAATGAAAATAACAAACTTGACATGTGCAATAACCGACCGCAAATGCGGGAATACATTTTACTTTCCCCAGACAATTTCCACTACTACCAAAACTTTTCTTCTTTTACCAAAAACACCAAAAGACGGAAAGTTGTAAATAAAGTTGAAAAGATCTCACTCTTTTCTTTTTTCAAATAATATTGCTTTTGAAAAGTACTAGAATCCAATTTACAATTAAATGGCAGTAGTGTAAGTTAAATAAAGTAAGTTATGTGCAGTTCTTGTACAAAAAGTATTTAAAAGTAATGTTATGCAAAGTACTATAAAAGTAGTGTAAAAGTGCACGGGTCCAACACTTCTCCACTCCACAAGTCATTTGCTTGTATATGTGCATGTCGCAATGTGCAAAACTATGCTTTTCTACTCTGTCTGTCTTTTATATGACTTCTCGAGCTGTTAAATCGAAACGGCACAATTTTTCTCATATCTCTGTGCATTTCCAGCGCCCAGTTTCTCCTTGACTCCCCTTGAAAAAAGCTGGCTCCCACCACTCCCGAATAATGTAACGTCCACTTGAAACCAAAAGAAAGAAAAAGCGTTTCTTCATTTTGGTTTGATAGTGCTGCAAGTTGTTGCGCTCTCTTTCTTCCTCTTTTTTTCTTTTTTCATTTACACAAAAGAAAAGAATTCGTTGTAAGCAAGTAGCATAGAATGGTTGGAGAGTTTTGTGCAGTTTCCAAATGGTTTTAGCCTAGAGCACATAGGAGATGACAGATGAGATCCCCAGTCTAATCCTGAAATGCAATAAAAGAAAGTGAAATGCAAATTTCCACCGTGTAATAATGCTGCCATGCTGCTCACTCGCTTCGTCATGAGAAAAAGGAGAAAGCAAACAGCAAGCAAGCTTTCTGTGCATTCCACTATCAAGAAAAATATACACAGCTTCATCAGTGTCGCTGTTGCCGCTACTATAATAGTGCTTCTGGTGCAATAGGAACGCTTTGTGAGCAATCATGTTGTTCTTTTATTCACTGCTGGCTGAAATAGCTACAAGTCCACGTTTAGCTAAAGCAAAGGGAAAAGCTTACAACTGGCGCTGTGGCACCATCATTGTAATAATGGCCAAACATCACATCATATCCACTTCACAACACACGGTATAAACTAGACAAGAAAAGAAAGTATTTCACCCTGCTTTCTGTGACAATGTTTTTTCACTCATACAACAACAACAGGAGCCTACACTAGTATAATACAAAAATTTTAAAATGTCTGCAATTTGTTGTTTTTTGAAAAAGTGAAACCAGAAGATGGTTTAAAAAGGAAGAAAAGGGAGAGTAAAAAGAGGCAATAAGAAAACACTTAAAAATAATAAGTATGCGTGTGTGTAGACGAGAAAATAAATATGTTTACGGGAATGCATACATGAAGAAGTTACGTGTAACTTTAATGTCTTCCTCCTGTGTGACTCTTTCTTTTTATCTCCTTCTGCGTTTGATAATGATATTCCATTTTCTTTCTCTTTTGTCCTTGCATGCTTGGCCAATTTCTTCCTTACTGTGGTAATGGAAGTGGAACCCAGTGACGTAGAGCGAACATTTTAATCTTTCCTTCATACTTTTTCCCTTCTTAAGTTTCGTTACGTAACGTTAAAAACACAACTTATTTTCCATGTCCAAAATATAAACTTCCCTGGTTAAGTTAGTGTTGGTGAGATTCAGTCAAAAAAAACTTTAAAGGAAATGGAGTCGGTGAAATTGGCTAAGCAAGACAATACGTTTTTTCCTTTTCATAATTCCCTAAAAGACAAAAAATAGACGTGAATAAATAATCGAGTTTTCCTTTCTTTGCGCGTTGTTTAAAAAGCAAAGCAGATAAAAAATATAAATTTCGTTTAAAACGCAAAGTGCAAAAACTAGTTGTACGTATTGTATCTGTGGATAAAAAAGTCCCTATTATTTTGTCTCGTGAAAGTTTTTTACTGCTCAATAATATTATTTTTTGGGAAGAGGAGCAGGAAGTCCTTTTGAAATAATACAGGCTTTGACTTGAGCTCTCTTTTTTCTTTCTTTCCTCTTCCTTCCACTTTGAAATCAACAATACCTAGCTATTTTCGTACTACGTACATCACAACAGTTCATAAATGCACTTTCTTTTTCAACTAAAACCAAACGAACACAATAAAAAAAGTTTGCACACTTACACATGCAGTTATCTAGTTATATCCTCTCTAGACTAGTTTTACACTTATCTATCACAAGCACAGTTTTCCAACTCTATTCAAGTGAGTCAAAAGCGTAAAAAGTCTCCAGTGCTCCAATTTTTTCTTCACCAGCTACCACCCTACCTTTCTCTACTTTTTTACATTATTATTTTCCCTTCTCCGAATGCACAAAAAAAAACTCCCTTGACTTTACCAATATTCAGACACAGACAGACCCAAGAAAGAAAGTAGATTAGGTACATAATGTATATGCTGAGGTACATAGACGCGACCCCATGATTTTTTTTCTTTCTTTACTTTCAAACTTTTTGCTTTCTCTTTACTAGTTAGAACATCTTTATTATATTCCAGTGTATTAACGCAATACACAAAGCATGAGGAAATGTTGGAGACTTGACGATTATGTAAAAGTAATTTTTTCCACAGAAGTGAGTCCAGGACAAAAAACACGTGAGGAGAATATTAGAAAAATATGTTGTTGACCTGAATGTCTGTTTCTTGAATATACAGGACAGTACACCACAGATTACTTATTCTTACACAATGCGTTGCATTCCATAGTCAGAGGGAAACGTTTCAGAGTGTACCAACCTACGAACACACAAATAATAACAACAACAATAACACCATTCACATCTCACATCTTCAACGCTCCATTCTCATGTAATAATGAATGAAGGGGAACAAACTCAAAATATACGGGCCTACACACACTCATGCATACATATATTATGCATTTGGGTTATACTTGCATTTTTGTTTTGTAATAATAATAATAATAGTAATAACGTAGCAAAAAATAATAATAATTCAGCTGTCTTTGTTCTAATATTACAAAAGAGTCATATTGCCCGTAAAGTAAATGTCCTTCCATTTTAATATAACCCACCGCGTTGGCTTTCAACCAAGACTTCTTTCTATCTGTGCAGCAGTGTTTGTTGTCTTATTACAAAAGAAACTTAGCAAAAATAATATGCGTATTTTTCTTTAGTTGTAACCTACTTTTTCTCCTACCTACTACCTAAATACTGTATTATCTCTGTAGTTAATTTTCTCTCTGTATCTGCATATACCTACATTGTATTATCTACGTTGCAAAAAATGTAGTCATTTTACTGTGTCGTGTAGATATTTAGTCAGTCGTTAATACATTTTCGCCGTGTTTTTGTCTTATTTTTTCTTAACTATACTTTCCGTATTGTTTGTTCTCGTTGTCTCTATATTACAATTCCCCAGAAAAAAACATGTTTTTTGTTGTTTGTTTCTATTATGCTGGAAATTGAAATGTCTACTGAAATGAAGATAAAGCTAATGAGATGTCTACTTTTTTCTTTCCCCTCCACCTCTTTGGCACGGAAAAAATTATTTGATGGTCTCATCGGTACTTCGTTTGCGGTTTTTACTCGCTCGCTCGCACGTTTCGCTCACCAAATGAATATTATTCGTTGGGCGATGATGATAACGCAACACACTCACTTCTATCACTTGTCCCCATCTGGAATCATGGAATGACCACAATAATATACTTTCACCCTCCTGGGACAAATCTCTGGAAAAATTATTTTCTCTGGGAAAATACGACTGTTATTACAAATGTATAGTGATCTGCGCTCAGGGGTTGATTGCGAAAGATAAGAGTGGAACGTCGGATCCCTACGTTACCGTCCAAGTCGGAAAAGTAAAGAAGAGGACACGGACGATGCCGCAAGAGTTGAATCCCGTCTGGAATGAAAAGTTTTACTTGTAAGTATATTTTAGTTAGTATTAAGTATGCATGGAAAATATTTGTTTTAACTATTTTCCTATAATCCGCTTCCGACTTAACTTGTGAAGGGCACTATAGTATAAAAATAAAGTTTGTAAACTTTTCACAGCTATATTTTACATAAAGTACGTTATGATATGCAATGCTAATAAAGATGATAGGAGGATGGATGAAGATAAATGTGATGCGAACCCTTGAGCGGATTTCCCAAGTTGAACAGTTTAGTTTGTGCTTGAGTGGCTTCACTTGACCAGATTATTAAACTCGCGCTCGTGCCGATTATGTGAGGGAAAGATTGCAAGCTGCATAAAATAAAATCAGAGCACAAGCGCTATCATCGTATTGATTTCAAAGGGAAACAATGCAAGTGCGTGTTCTGGTGCAGGAGAAAATGGAACGCTTCGGGTTCATACATCTTCCTTTCCGCAATTTCTAATGGTGTAATAAATGGAGCCCTGAATGCAGCTTTATTTATTGTTCCCTTCCCTTCTCTGTAGTGTGCTATCTTTTCGTGAAACATCGTTCAATCATTTTTATGCGAACCATGTCATAACGTAACCGACGATATGCAAACAAAGATTCTAATTTATAAAGTGGAACAAATTAAATTTTGTAGACTTCCATCTCGTTCCTTTCATATCGCAAAAGTCAACGTTGTCTCTCACTTTCCTTAGTAATTGCATGCATGTAATGGGAAAAGAAGGCATGTGAACGGAATATGGTAAAAGTTTTTAAAACCTTGTCATATCATCTATTCTAGCGAGTGCCACAATTCCTCAGATCGAATTAAAGTCCGTGTCTGGGATGAGGATAACGATCTCAAGTCGAAATTACGCCAAAAACTCACCAGGGAATCTGATGACTTTCTTGGACAGACTATTATCGAGGTACGTGTTCCGTTCCTTTCTTTTCTCCTTTTTGTCTAACATAACTTGTAGCTCGCGTGTGATGTGATTTCCACCAGCCTAGCTTAGGTAAAATGTCCAAGCAAAATCAAGGAAAATTTTGTGACACACGAGAAAGCAAAAACTGGAGTAACAGCAGTGCACTGTACAAACGGAAGTTGTGTAACCGTCGAAGCCTAAAACGATTTTTTTGTTCTTTCGGCTTCAGGTCATAAAGCGTGATTTCATTCATATCTTGAAAGTTTTACAGTTCGGGACAACACTATTTCTTTTAGAAAGGCCTTGCAGACTGAAATAGTACTGGAAAAGAGAGAGAAAGAAATCTTTTTTAGAAAAAAGCTCTCTTCTGTGAAATTCTACCTCCCTTGTGTCAGGGACATTTCCTTCCTATTTTCTCCCAAGAATAGAATCAAGACAAGCGTTGAGCTACAGAAAGCAAAAGGAGCTCGATTTTTTGAGACATTTCATGTTTCCGGTTCGCGTTTTATAAAATGTTTTTTTTCTACATGCACCATAAAATATCACAAGTGACTTTTTGCTGGCAATATTGAACGGTTTTTAACCTTTAATCTGATTAATGCAAATACATAGTGATACTAGATACGCGCCTGGAGTATGTCTGTGTTGCATATTGTATAAGTTCAAGATTATAAGTAAGGTTAAGCTCTATCAGTTATAGCACACAGTCATTAAGCTTTCTTTTCTTTTTTCTGCCAAAATTCAATCCCAGAGAATCTCTTCACGTTACTTTGAACTTCACAGGAAACGTACAATGATACTCTATCATTATGAAGGAAGTAGAAACTATGTATATAAAGCAAGAGCTCTACTTTTGGCGACATCACTTACATTAGTTTATATTTAGGTAGAAAGGGCAAAAGTCTAATAATAACTGTTAAAACAACGTAAAGTAATTTGACACTGCTTTTCGAAAAGAAGACATCGATTCTTTTTGTGATCTCGATAAAGCCTGTGAAGTAAACTTCAAGCATTACAAAACGACTTCAAATGAATGCAAATAGGTCTATCCGAAGGCAAAACAAGATGTATTAGCTCTCTAATGGCTTCACCTTGCACAGCTAAACAACAGTCATCGTCACGATGTGGTTTCGTTTCAATCTGTCTTTTCCTTTTATATTATTCCTTTCTCTTTCTTTCTCTTTTCGTATTTCGCTGAATCTACTTGAGTTAGAAGAGAAGTCAGTGAATAGTGACAACAAAACAAATCTAATGGATTAAAGTTGTGGGATTAATTGTGCCCATTACTTGCCCCAGGGACACACTGCACAATATTCTATATGCATATGTTCTCCCAGAGAATATATTCTTCTTCCATAGTAAATATCTTAGGATTATTAATGAATGAATTGATTAAAAGTTTAGCATGAAAACTTGCAATTTAATGTTTTAATGCGACAGAGTGGGATAATGAAGTTAGTCCACAAAAGCCAGATTACATTTTATTTTCGTTTGTGTCATTGCCACTTATTTTGTTTCCTTGAATGTTATTTATTCAACCAAGGTAATTATTTCCAGCTTTAGATCAATTTGCAAACTGCAATTCCTGTGGAGAGAAAACCAGAGAGTCTGCAAGATTGATTACGTTGAGATAATTTGCTCGAATTAGTATTTCTTAAAGTGCTTATTTATGTATTTCTTTAGGTGAGAACGTTATCAGGTGAGATGGACGTGTGGTACAATCTGGAGAAACGAACGGACAAGTCAGCTGTATCAGGTGCAATCCGTCTGCATATCAGTGTCGAGATTAAGGGCGAGGAAAAGGTATTTTCAAGGGCTCTTGTTTCCCATGGTCAATATAATTTGTATCACTAATTGAAAATTTCACAGCTTGACTAATCGAAATGGAATTAATTTTTTTCTTAGGTTGCCCCGTATCATGTTCAGTACACTTGCCTTCACGAGAATCTATTCCATCACCTGTGCGAAGTTCAGGTCGGTATGATGATTTTGCCAAACTCGAAAGGGGATGACGCTTGGAAGGTCTACTTTGAAGACCCGGGTCAAGAAATTGTAGATGAATTTGCGATGAGATACGGAATCGAGTCTATTTATCAGGCTATGACGTAAGACCATTTTCTGTCACTGTTGAAAAACTATATAAATTCACCAATTCAATTTATTTGTATCAATTGCAGTGCTACGTTTGTATGAAGTTATTTATATAAGTTTATAATCATATAAAATTGCAATATTACCACTATACTTAAAGTCATGTTTGCTCCACTGCTCTTAATACCTAACTTGGTACGTGTGAAACTTCAAAAAAAAATTCCAAGCGGTTTTTTCTCTAAAAACACAAATTCAAAAGGGGAACCCTGCAGACCAGACAGCCAAGGTTTCTTGTGTTTTTTAAACCACTTTATACTCACACATACGACATCAGTATAACTCTTACTTTCTTCGCCTTGTCTGCCACAGAGCAAGCCAACATCTTTCACGAAGCCAAAATGTTTCACTTGTGGCGAAAAGAAAGCAGGTTTAAAAATATTACACAGCCTACAAGTGCTTACTTTAGATACACTTATTTTACATTGTAAATGTGGGCTGGGGTTTCTGTACGCAATACTGATAAAACGGGGATTACTTTGCTCTGTTCTGCATGGATAGGATAAAATTTTCTTTTCCCTTCCTCGAGGATTCAATACGACGTTTCAGTCAATTTAAGTGTCCTTTTTAGTCTCTTCTTTTTTTCAAGAAAATGCACGATGCTCGTAAAACCAGATTAGTCTGACGTTGATGGTCCCTGGCTGTGTCACATTTTTACTCTTTTTGTCCATCAGCTCAGCACAAGCTGAAAAAACTGACAAGTGACGTGCTGAAGGAGAAAATCTTTTATCCTACTCCTACGATTCTGTGAGTGAATGAGATCCGCCACTTGCCACGCATCCGCATCCACGCTTTTAAAGTTTTCAGAACAGTGGGGTAGTGGGATGCCAGTAAAATGAAATGGAATCCTTTTCGTGTACAAGAAGGCCCTAACAAACCTACTTTTGAGGAACATAAACGTACAATTTTATGTAATGTGCATTGCATGACATAGATATGATGACATGTCTGAATTGTGCTTTCTTTCGTGGATTTCCCATCCCACGCAACACAACACACAGGCACAAATTGTATAACATAACATAAAACGAAGGACGGAAGTAAATTACAGACGTTGCCCATCGGTTCTTTTCTAACAGAGAAAATGACATTACATCGATAAAGTCGTTTCCCCTTCCTTTTCTCAAAATGTAAATGGAGATAATAAAATATAAACATGGCCATGTGCAACTTGAGCATATTTTGCCACTGTTGCTCTTGCCAAGCACCGAACCAAATTTGCGATGAGTCCGAGAAAATAATTTTTAGCAAATGAGTGCACATCCACCTTGTGCAACATGCAGCCTTATGGAGAAATTTTTAGGTTAAGTAAACTTTCACTAACCCAGAATGTTTTGTGTACGCTACATTAAATACCATATTTAGTAGTGACGTTGTCGGCATCATATCATCGTCAGCTTTTGTTGGTTGTGACAGGACAGGACCTAACTCTGAAATGTCCAACGTAAGGCGATGGTTATTTAATGGAAGTCCATTTTCTCTCTCGTAAAATGTATATACACGTATGTTTCTATTTCATGCCTTTATACCATATAATATAGAATGGTATAGAATATTGGTATTTGGGAAGAGCAAATGGTTCGGATAGACAAACATTAGAATTATTATATCGTATCGTGTATCATAAAATACTCTATACATTAGTTATTTTATGACTGCAATCTGCAATTCACTGAATTGAATGATGCGACCGGAATGCCTTAAGTTAAAATGGAAGATATTGAAGCCATTCAGTCGCCCATCGCGAAAAACAGATGGTGTAAAGGAAAAGAGGGGAAAAGTGGGCGCTATCCCTGAAAATGTATTATGCATTTTAAGTAACTTACTTAGTATTTATGTATGTATAAAATGTATTTCTGGAGTTTCAACAAGGTTGACAATGAGGATGTTTGAGTGAAAATGGAATGTGTTGTGGTGGCGGTGGGTTTGGGACCTTATATCAAACTTTGTATAATGGGTCTTGAGAATTGAGTCGTAGTTGAGTTGAGTGTTCTCGTGGTGTTCAGAAAAAATAATACACAGCTTTAAGCCTCACTTTTCCTTATAGGGTTTTCGGGCCAGTTTCTCTGCGCGAAATAAGTAAGAATGTAAAGCTTTTTCGTTCAGCATTCATTCATTGGCTTACTCATAAATCCTATGGTGGGTTTGAAATGAGAATTTGTCTTATTTTGGAAACAATAGATTACGGGGGGAAAACTTTTTATTTTGAATTAAAGCGAGAGTGTCGGTGGAGAGAAAGGGAAAAAGTGAGACGAAATGGTGCTTATTTTCTTGTCAGCAATTGAGAGCAAAGAAAATTAGATGAAAAATGAAAAAGGGATTTTCGTTTCAACAACCAGCACTTGAGAAAGTGGAGCAAACTACTACGAGGATTGCACTACAGAGATTCTTGAGTTTGAGATGGAAAGAAAATGTCTTTGGTGTGGGAAAGTATTACACTGATTTTTCTTCACTATGCGTGTATTTTTTATTATAGGCATTTCCATTGTCTATCGACCAAATACTTATGCAACAGTGTTTCTTTTGTATGCATTTTACAGGAACTTCCATTGTCTGTCAACCAAATACCTCTGTAACGGCGTTCCTGCTGTGATGAGTACTTTACTGGCCAACATCAATGCATACTATGCACACACCACCGCGTCTTCCGCTGTCTCAGCCTCGGACCGTTTTGCAGCTTCCAATTTTGGGGTATGTGTGCATGCACACACGGACTTTCTTCTAGCTTAGTGTATCGTACTTTTACGCTCGTCTTATTTCACTTTTTAAAAATATTGAGGGATGAAACTGTATTCACGTAGTTGATCATAAAAAACTTTTATCCCATTTAAATGTAATCTTCTAAATTTGGCCGCCTGCATTTCGCTTTTATCTAGTATGTCAAGTCAAAGTTAAAATACATACCTATACGCAGAATCTCATCCCCGATCTCTTTCCTCCGCGGCAAAGAAGCGAGAGATGAAACGATTTTTGTGCAATTTTTTCATTGACTCTACTTTTCTTGATGGAATTTGCAGAAAGAAAAGTTTGTGAAGCTGCTGGAACCAACTGCACAATTCTTTACGTATTGACCTTTCCATGTACCGAAATAACTTTCCCGCCTCTAGCCAAGACAAGCTGATGGATCTGAAGTCTACCGTTGACCTACTTACCAGTATAACTTTCTTCCGAATGAAGGTAAGTGTTAAACTGAGCGAATCTAAAAGCAATTATCCTCTCTTCCGTACATCATTAAACTTTCATTGACAGAGACGGAACGAATAACGACTGACATTTTGAGATTTAGCAAATAGCTGCATAAAATTAAGTTTAGGTTTTAAACATTACAACAATAATGTAATCTTCAATGACGACTCGTTGGCTTCACATTGACCAAACACTTTTAGTCCGGCGGTCGCGGTTGCTGTCGCTGGGTTTGTCGATGACGTGGTCGCCTAAATGCTTTTTGTACTTGGTACTGTAAAGCGTAATCCAATTCCCTTCCGGTTTCAGTAAATTGCGACAACCAGTTTTGCTATCACGCTTTACAAGAAAGTAACTGAAGCAAGTCGAGTTAATTCTTTTCTGCAGAACAGAGCCGAAGAGCACGATGTCTCCGACAATGATAATAATTGTTGACAGAAATAATGAAATTTTTTCTCTTATGTATCTCGCTTCCCGTCCTTGCTTGTACACATTATTGCGATAATGTAATACACTCTTCTTAGGTTGTTCCACCAAACATGAGTCTCAGTCTGTGAGGGAGTTTTGTTTGATATAAATTACATTAGACACCCGCTCATTCATTCATATCATCTTCCCTGGCTTTTCTCCTTGTCCTACTACTGTTACTGTTAATATTTATGTTACAAGGAAAAAATGAACAGTTTTTGATCCCGCACTCTCCTCGCACTACTCCCACAAGAATCCTTTTCCATTATCAAGGATGGTTAAATGGAGTGGTTCTTTCTGGTGGTTCTCCAACAAAATAACAGTAATGAAAAACAGGGTTGACTTGACATGGTGTTTCCATTTCCTTCTTTGATACCTACGAACTAGAAGCAACGACGACGAACTAAAGTAAGTAGGCTT